>JAUTWP010030770.1:0-13381 GCA_033042655.1 Cyathermia naticoides
AAATTTTTACTTGTTAAAAATCAAGATGTTGCATCTTATGTAAAACATGGAGCAGCAGATATCGGAGTAGCAGGTTTGGATATACTAGCTGAGAGAGAGTATGACTTAGTTACTCTTATGGATCTAGGGTTTGGAAAATGTAAGATTAGTGTTGGTATGAAAAACGAAGACTCTCTTGATCTAAATGCCCCTGAGATCACAATCGCTACAAAGTTAGTAAATATCACAAAAAAACACTTTGCCAAAAAAGCGATGGCAGTCAAAGTTATAAAACTAAATGGCTCAATAGAGTTAGCTCCTCTAGTAGGACTAAGTGACGCCATAGTCGATATAGTCGAGACAGGAACAACGATGAAGCAAAATGGATTAAAAGTGGTTGAGGATATCATGGACTCATCAGCTCACCTTATAGCAAATCAAAATAGCTTTATATCTAAAAAAGCAGAGATTTTAGCACTTTATGAGAAGGTTAATGATATTATAAATAATTAAATTTATAAGGTATTAGCTTGAAGATATTTGAAGAACTTTCTGCATTTTTAAAAAATATTATAAAAAGTAGATCCATTCTAAAATCTCTTATTAAAAATGACTTTAAACAGAGATATCTTGGATCATTGCTAGGTGTGGCTTGGGCTTTTATACAGCCTACTATCACGATACTTATATTTTGGTTTGTTTTTCAAGTAGGATTTAAATCACAACCTGTAAATGATGTACCTTTTATACTATGGCTCATATCGGGTATGATTCCTTGGTTTTTCTTTGCAGATAGTTTGCAAAATGCTACACACTCAGTCTTGGGAAATAGCTTTTTAGTTAAAAAAGTCGTTTTTCAGGTAAATATACTCCCCCTTGTCAAGATAGCATCATCACTGTTTGTGCATCTGTTTTTCATAGTTTTTATGTTTGTTCTGTTTTTAGTTTATGGATACACTCCTGATCTATATTGGTTACAAGTATTTTACTATCTTTTTGCGACTATCGTTTTTGTGCTTGGGTTATCTTGGATCAGCTCATCATTAATAGTATTTTTAAAAGATGTTGGAGAGTTTATAGCTATGATCTTACAGTTTGGCTTTTGGCTAACTCCAATTTTTTGGAATCTTACGATGGTTCCCCAAAAGTATCAGTACATACTAAAGCTAAATCCTGTTTTCTATCTTGTAGAGGGTTATCGTGATAGTATGATAAACAAAGTTTGGTTTTGGGAACATCCAAATATGAGCATATACTTTTGGCTAGTTACTATCTCTTTTCTTGTTGGTGGAATGCTTCTTTTTAGAAAACTTAGACCTCATTTTGCGGATGTGTTATAATGAAGAAAATAGTTTTATATAAAGGTAAAGGCTGTGATTGACATAGATATTTTAAAAAAAGAGATTATAGAGAGACTAAAGCCTCTTGACCCAGATAAGATTATACTATTTGGAAGTTATGCTTATGGTAAACCTCATGATGATAGTGATATAGATCTGTTTTTATTGAAAGATGATTTAAAGATAGAAGATATGAGATCTTATAAGCTATCTCTACAAAAAAGACTTTTTGATATACAAAAGAGATATCTGTTAGGAATTGATCTTTTTGTAGATAGTAGCGAACGTATGCAAAGTCGGATAGAAGAGGTTAAAGATCAGTTTTATGATGAGATACAAGATAGAGGAAAAGTTATATATGCCAAATAAAACTTATGCAAAAGAGTGGTTACAATTTTCATATAAGAACCTTGCAACTGCAAAATTACTTTTTGAAGTAAATCATTATGAAGATATCATAGGTGTAGATATACAACAAGCACTTGAAAAGATGATAAAAGCAATGTTTGCTTATAACAATATAAAGATTCCTAAAGAGCATGATTTGGTAAAGTTATACTATCTTATAGATGAGATTATAAATTTAGAAGAAGATGCTATTTTAAAGCTTAGGATAGCTACAAACTACTATAAAGAAGACAGATATCCAAATCCAAACTATGAACTACCTGCATATAAAGAGATAAAAGAGGTTTTAGATTTTGCTCATAAACTTTTTTTAAGAGTTTGTGAGTTATTAGAGATAGATATGGATGAGATTATAGATGCAAGATAACATAGCCATAAGAGTAAAAAACCTTGCAAAGGTCTATCATCTATATGATAAACCTTCAGATAGACTAAAAGAGGCACTACACCCTAGAAGAAAATCATATCATCATGACTTTTATGCTCTAAATGATGTGAGTTTTGAGATCAAAAAAGGTGAGACAGTAGGCATCATCGGTAAAAATGGAGCTGGAAAATCTACACTCTTAAAGATGATAACTGGTGTGCTTACACCCACAAGTGGAGAGATTGAAGTAAATGGACAGATAGCTTCACTTTTAGAGCTTGGAGCTGGATTTAATCCTGAGATGACAGGGATAGAAAATATCTACTTAAATGGTACGATCATGGGATTTACTCATGAAGAGATGGAACAAAAGGTAGATGCTATCTTGGAGTTTGCCGACATAGGAGAGTTTATACATCAGCCTGTAAAGATGTATAGTTCGGGGATGTTTGCAAGATTGGCTTTTAGTGTATCAATTGCTGTTGAGCCTGATATTTTGATCGTAGATGAAGCATTGAGTGTTGGGGATATGGCTTTTCAGATGAAGTGTTTTAATAAGTTTGAAGAGTTGCAAAAGCAAAATAAAACAATTCTTTTTGTTACTCATGCTTTAGATACAATTATCCGTTATTGTAACAGATCTATTGTAATTGATCATGGTAAAATGGTTGCAGATACTACTCCTAAAGATGGTGTAGATATTTTTAAGAAAGTACTAACGGGAAATTTTCAAACCGAAGAAACGGATACCTCTCTAAATACAACTGCTAAACAAGAGGTTTTAAAAGATCAGATAGAGATAAATAAAGATGCCTTAAAATATGGTAACAATCGTGCTAAAATTATCGACTTTGCCATCATAGATAAAAGTGGTAAACCTAACACTGTTTTGGATTATAACTCAAACTTTACCATCTATATGAGAGTTAAGTTTTTTGATGATATAAAAGATCCTATATTTGCATTTACTATCAAAGATGCAAGAGGTTTGGAGATAACAGGTACAAATAGCATGATAAAGCATATTGTAACAGGCTCATTCAAGGATGGTGATGAGATAACTGTAAACTTCACTCAAGATGCAAATATACAATTAGGAAAATATGCCCTTTCTCTTGGATGTGTAAATCTAAATGATGGTGAGATAGAAGTATATCAACGACTTTATGATGTTATATTTTTTGATGTAGTTGGCTCTGTACAGATGGTTGGGTTTTATGACTTGGGGAGTGAAGTAGTTGTCTCTAGCACAAACCAATAAATTATTTTATATCTTCTTTATATTTTTCTCAAATCCTTTTTTAAAAATTCCCTATGATATGTGGTATCATTTAGATCGTATAGAGTATTTTTATGAGTCTGATTTCTCTCTTTTTGAGATAAAAAATAAAGCACTTTGGCACTATATTTGGGGTAGTATATTTAAAGTTTTTAATGTTGAAGATGTAATTTTTAGAGCAAAAATCATACATGTAGTACAAACTCTAATAAGCTTTTTTGTTATGTACTTCACCTCAAAAGTTATAATTGGACATCTGTTTAAAACTATTGAACAAGTATCGATTAAGTTTTTATCTTTGTGGTCAGTTATTATCTGGTTTACTATATATGCCACACATTCGGTTGCTTATCATCAAGTTTGGATTATGTGGTATTCTATAAATTACCAGATAACTTTGATTATATTTTGGTATATAACAGCTTTGACGATTTTGGTTGCAGAAGAAGAACAGACAAAAGTAAAGAGGGTGTTTTATCTAGTACAGATCCTATTTTTCTCGATAGTTATACTATGGATGCATGCGATAGAATTTATCTATTATCTAATGTACCTGTTTTTAATATTGTCACTATATAGTAATCAGTTTGTAGCTTTTTGTAAAAGATATATTATTCAAGTCTCTGCATTAATCTCTGTTATGGTATATGGTTTTTACTATTTTTTAACACATAAATATATATATCGTGAGCCGAAACTTTTTCAATATCTCTCAGATATGGATCATCTATATGAAAATATAATCAAAATGGGGAATATAGAAGTAGAGTTATTTAGCAGATCTTTCGCCTCCTTAAATGAGTTGATATATCTATCTTTGTTTTTGATAATAATGTTAGTTATTATAGACTATATTTATAAAGTAAATAGCATAAACAAAAAACTACTACTGTTTCTTTTTATTTCTGCATCTTTTGTATTGATACCTGTTAATAATTTTACAGCAGGGATAGCATCAATGCTTGTACATGAGGGATATGTAAATAGGTTTTATTATTCTTCATCTATTTTTATGGTTTTACCGATTTTTATCTACTATATGATGAGTTTGCAAAATATAAAACATAAGGCTCTAAAAGTCAATCTATCTATCTTTTCTGTATTGGCTATAGTTTTTTTATACTCTAAAATGCTCTCTACCAATTCAAATTATTATAAAAATATCATATCTTTAACAAATAGTTTATCAAATGAGAAAGTAGGGTTTAATTATTCAACGAATTATGTTAGTATTATAAAAAATAACTTATCAAAGTATGAAAAGCAAAATAGAGGTAAAAAAGTCTTTTATTATGCTAGAGGTGATATAGCTTATATAATAAAATATATTTTAAAAAAAGATAATATTTTTATGGAAAGGCGAGAGTTGCATAGTAAAGAGAAATTTTTGATTTATTGTAAAGAGAAAGGTTTTGAACCTATTGTATTTGAAACACCAAGCAATTTTCCTAAAGATAAGATGCTATTTGATAGTTTTGATTTTGAGATAAAATAAATGAAAGCCAAACTAAACCTAAACTACTATACAGGAATCGACCACTATAGCGATGGCGATATCGAAGATGAACTTTTAGATATTGTAAAAAGTAAAAAAGATATCGAAGAAGTTTTAGCTGATGACAATAGATGGGCGATACTATATCATCTCTCCCCTATTCGTCAAAATATACTAAATTGGTATCCATTTAAAAAAGAAGCTTCGGTTTTAGAGATAGGTGGAGGATGTGGAGCTATCACTGGGGCTTTGTGTGAACATGTAGATAGTGTAAAAGTCGTAGAGTTATCAAAACGAAGATCAACCATAAACCTTGAGAGAAACAGTCATCATGATAACCTAGAGATAATTGTCGGAAACCTTAACGATATAAAGTTTGAGCAAAAGTTTGACTATATAACTCTTATCGGTGTTTTAGAGTATGCAGGAAGTTTTACAAAAACAGACAGTCCCTATGAAGACTTTTTAAAAAATATAAAATCTTATCTTAAAGATGATGGAAAACTACTCATAGCCATAGAAAATAGATACGGACTAAAATACTTTGCAGGTGCAAAAGAAGACCACACAGGTAAAGAGTTTGATGGTATAACAGGATATATAGACAATGACAATGTAAGAACATTTGGGAAAAGTGAACTAGAGGGCTTACTATCAAAAGTTGGTTTTAAAAAGTTAAATTTTTACTATCCTCATCCTGACTATAAGATGCCGTTTGTGATATATAGTGATGATTTTCTACCAAGTAGTGAAGAGTTACTTTCTCAAACACCAAATTTTGACAGTGACAGATATGAATTTTTTGATGAATCTTTAGCATATAAGGGAATAATTAAAAATGAGCAATATCCATTTTTTGCAAATTCATTTTTCGTTGAGTGTGGAGTATAATGAGAGTTTTATATGTAAAAAACAATAGTGAAAGAACAAAAGAGTTTCAACTTCAAACTATGATATATGAAGAAAGTGGGCATAAATTTGTAAAAAAACGAGCACTATGCAATGAAGCAATCCCCCATCTAAAAAAGATGAAAGATAGTTATAAAAAACTAAGTAAAGCTATCATAAATCCTAAGATAAAACTGGCAAAGATCATAGATGAGAGTGAAGATAGTTTAACATTTGAGTTTATAGATGGTGAGAGTCTTGAGAGTAGATTTAACAAAGCCAAAAAAGAAGGCAAGGATGAAGTAGCAAAGATACTCAAAGAGTATAAAGAGTTATTAGCTAGAGGATTTATAACTACCACTTTTGATAGCTCTACAATGCTTACAGATGAGTATAAAAAGATATTTGGAGATATGGAGTATAGTAAATTTGATGGAGAATTATGTTTTGATGGTATTTCAAATGTTGATCTGATCTTTTCAAATATTATCTATAAAGATGATGAGATTTATATTATTGACTATGAGTGGGTATTTAAGTGTAATTTACCCGTAGATTATATGATATATAGAACTTTAAAATATAAAGGATTAGCTAATTCAAATTATATAGAAAAATATAAATATTTAGAAGATTTTTTTATTACTAAATATGTATATAATAGATCATTTCATAAATATAATTTTAGATACGCTAAAAAAAGAATAATTGTAGAAGATACAATTAAGAAAAGAGAACAACAACTTCAAGAGCAGGAGAGACAAGCAGAAGAGAGAAATAAATATATCCAAGCACAAGAACAACAACTTCAAAAACTTGAAACAAATTTTTATCATGTTGAAGAACATAAAGAAGCTCTTTTGAGAGAACTTAAAAGTGTTTATACTTCCAAGCGGTGGAAACTTTTTTATCCGATTGATAAACTAAAAGAGAGAGAGTTATCGAAAAAGTTATATGTATTTATAAAGTCAAATAGAACATTAAGAACTTTATATCATAGATTGCCAATAAACAATAAATTTAGGTGGAAGATAAGACAGTTGATTTCAACAGGTAAAATACAGAAAAATGGTGTAACTTCTTTTCTAGAAGATAATTTAGTTATTTTGCAAGATAAATCAGTAAATTGCGAAGAAACACCAATAGTCTCAGTTATTATTCCTTGTTACAATCAGGGGTGTTATCTATGGGAGTCTGTGCCTTCTGCTTACGCTAGTTATAGTGGAGATATGGAAGTAATTGTTGTTGATGATGGTAGTACAGATATAAGAACTTTAAAATGTATTCGTGAGATAAAAAGTTTTTTCCCTGATATTGATATAATTCATAAAGAAAATGGTGGACTATCTTCAGCTAGAAATGCAGGAATTAAAAAAGCAAAAGGAAAATATATACAATTTTTAGATGCAGATGATATTTTAGTACCTGGAAAGATAGATGCTCAAATTTGTATGGCTAAAGATAGAGATAGTGTTAAGGTAAGTAACTATTTGACCTGTGATCAATATTGTAAAGAATTTTATAAAACAGAAGAGACAATCAAAGGCTTTTCATATACTTTGGATGATTTTATATTTAAATGGGAGAGAGGCTTATCTGTTCCTATCCATTGTGGACTTTTTCCTAAAAAAATATTTGATGAGATAAGGTTTGATACTGAACTATCAGCAAAAGAAGATTGGTTTATGTGGACAACATTACTTAGTAAAGGTTATGAATTAGAGTATGTAGATGTTCATTCTGTCGTATATAGAGTGCATAATGAGAGTATGGTTCGTCGGTCATTTGTTAAAATGTCACAACAATGGGAGAAGGCATATAGTAAAATTGCTTCTTTATTAGATGGAGAAAAGAAGATAGAGTTTGTAAAAGAGAGTAAGAAGTGGCTTGAAAACTATTATCGTTCAAATCCAAACTATAAAGAAGAGATACAAAAGAAAGATAAAATAGTTGAAACTAAAAAATCTAGTAAAGTTCTTGATTTAGATGAGGATGCAACTAATCAGTTAATAGAGAAATTTCAAAATTTTGGAGATAGCACTCCTGTTATAAGTGTGGTTGTCCCTGTATTTAACCATTATGAGTATCTTTTTTCATGTTTTGAGTCAGTTACTAACCAAGGTAATGTTCCCATAGAGTTGATATGTGTCAATGATAACTCATCAGATATGAGAGTAGAAAATCTTTTAGATATGATGAAAAGTTGTACCAATGTAACAATTATACAACATGAAGGAAACAAAGGCATCTCATATACGCAAAACGAGGCTGTTGATATTGCAAATGGTCAGTATATTGCATTTTTAGATTGCGATGATTACTTAAAAGATGGAGCATTAGAAATGGTCTATGAGAAAATAAAAGAGTCACCAGAGGTTGACTACTTTTTTACCGATAGAACTAACATAGACCAAAATGGTAAAGTGCTTTATGATGCAATCTACAAAACTGTACAAAGTGCACATGGGATCAAAGATGACTTATTAGATAGGATGATAGCTTCTCATTTAAAAGTTATCAAAAAATCTGCATATATAAAAGTGGGTGGGAGTGATGCTAAGATGTCAGGTATTCAAGATTGGGATTTAGCACTCAAGATTGCTGAGGTGGGAGAACTTGACTATATAGATGAGTCACTTTACTATCATCGACTTCATGAAAATTCTGTTACATCATCAGATAGTGTTGCCCAGTATAAAAAAACAAATATTTTAAGACGAGAATTTTCAGTAAAATGGCTAAATAGAGAAGAAAATACAAAAGATATTTGGAGTTTGTTAAAATCAAATAACTACAATATGGATACTTTAAATGAGTTAGATAATTTCATGGTTTTTTCTCCACAAAATATAAAACTAAATACTTGGTATTGTCCAGATAATATACAAGAAGCTTTTAGAAGTGGTAAAATTATTGTTTTTGATGCACGAGATATGATAGATAATACTTATATTGAATTTTTAAGGGACTTTAATAGTTATTTTGATTTGATTATTTGTGATAGATTAAGTGTTTCTAGCAAGTTAATAGGTGTAATATGGTCTGAAAACATTATTTGGACTCCATTGAAGAATTGTAACTATCATTAAGAGTAATGATTAAAAAATTGTTGTATTTTCCAATTTCTATATAGATATTATTATCTTTCTCCATTTTATCTTTCTCCATTAATGATGATATATTTAGTTGTTTGCAAATATCAGAAGCAGCAACAGTTTTTTTCAATAAATCATTTTTAGATTCTATTTGGTTACATAAAATGGCAGTTTTAAAGCCAGTAGCATGAGCCACAGGACTCCATCTCATAAATGCATCTAAACTTTCAATTCGGCTGGGGTTTAAACTATATTGTTTTGATATTGCATTATTGATTTTAGATATATTGTGGTTTGTGCTGATAAGAATGACACCATCATAGTTTTGTGCATTATCATTGGAAACATTTAATAGCTCTTCATAATGTATATTGGTAACTGTTTTGTACCATTGTAAATTTGCTTGATTTATTTGGTACAAATAATAAGTATAGAAAGTTATAATAGGTGATAGTAAAAGAAGTTGCCATTTCTTAACTGATGTTAATATAAATACGGTAGATAATACTCCTACCCAAGTTGCTATTATTGTTCGTGGAGATATAACTATTCCGATTGGAAGAACAACAATATAATGTACTATGATGATAGAAAAAAATATGATAAATATAGGTATAAGTAGGTTGATTTTATTTACTAAAAATGCACTAATTAGAACAGATACAAATATTATCATTATAAGTTCATTTGGAACAATATGATGAAAATCACTAACCAAAGTATCAAATGAATGTAAGACATTTTGAGTTAAATCTTGAAATGAATGTATATAGTGTGGTTGTCTCCAATCTGATATTTGCATCAAATGTCCAGACAGAATAAATATAATCAATTGAGTTGTAAAGTAACCTGCAATAAACCCTAAAGCCCACATAGGAATTATTTTTAAGATAATTAGTTTGTAATTAATTTCTACATTATTTGAAGCATAATATCCTAAACTGGCTAATGGAAGTAGGTAATATAAATTGCTCAAAGTAGCGAAAAACAAGATCGCATATATAATATAAAATTTATAACTTGGTAAAAATTTAACAGTGTAAATAGATGAAGCTAACAACAAAAAGGCAAGCAAACTTGTTGCTGGCCATAAGATTTGATTGTATAGTGGAGGTAGTTGAAAGAATAGTGTAGAAACTAAAATTCCATAAAGAATATTTTTGCTTATTTTATAGGTATTGATAAATATAAAATATGTAAATGAGAAAAGTATTAAAAATGATAGTAGCTTACCAGAAAAGAGTGTTAATAATGGGAAAAAAATATAATTTATCCATCGACCTTCTTCCATCACTTTATAATGATAATAAAAGCTACTTGATAACTCATATAACGAATCATGCCTATATGCTTTGAGTTGAAATATGTCTTGAAAATTTGATAACATAAAGAATAAATTGGCAAGAATAAATAGTAAAACAAAGTAATCTATAAATTTTAAATTTTTTATATGAAAGTAATTCAAAGTAACATATCTTCCTTATCATGTATAATTTATTGAATTTTATCTAATATTTGTTATATTATCTTGAATTTTTAATGGAGTGTCAAATAAATGGACAAAATAAATCAGCCCTTACTATCGATAGTAGTACCTTGTTACAACGAAGAAGAAGTTTTACCTGAAACTGTAAAAAGAATAAAAGAGTTACTTTTAGATATGGCTGATAGGAGTATAATTTCAAAAGATAGTTATGTAGTTTTCATTGATGATGGTAGCAAAGATAATACATGGGAGTTAATCAAACAATATAGTAAAGATAGTATCAGTATAAAAGGTGTCAAGTTATCAAAAAATGAAGGACACCAAAATGCACTTTTGGCGGGTATGGAAAGTGTAAAAGGAAAATGTGATTGTTTGATTTCTATTGATGCAGATTTACAAGATGATCTTGGAGCAATAGAACAGATGATACAAGAGTATACAAATGGTAATGAGATTGTTTTAGGTGTAAGAGATGATAGAACATCAGATAGTTTTTTAAAAAAATTTACAGCAGAATCTTACTATAAGCTTATGAGTTTAATGGGTGTTGATTTAGAGTTTAATCATGCTGATTATAGGCTAATATCTCAAAAAGCATTGGGCTTTTTTCTACAGTTTCAAGAAAGAAATCTTTTTATTAGAGGTATGGTTAAATTAATCGGACTAAAGACTTCAACAGTTAACTATAAAAGAGATGAAAGATTTGCAGGTGAGTCAAAATATCCTATAAGTAAAATGCTAAATCTCGCATGGAATGGGATAACATCTTTTAGTGTATTGCCTTTGAAGTTTATTACTATCATGGGTTTTTTAATATTTTTACTGAGTATGCTTATGGGAATATATATCTTTTATGTAGCATTGTTAACAGATAAAGCGCTACCTGGTTGGGCATCAACAGTTTTACCAATATATTTTATTGGTGGAGTTCAATTACTCTCTATCGGTATATTAGGAGAATATATAGGTAAGATATATCAAGAGAATAAACACAGACCGCATTATTTTATTGAAGAGGAACTTAATTGATCTCTTCTTCCTTTATCAAATATGGAGTAATAGGGATTGTAAATACTTTGTTTAGTTATTCCATTATTTTTTTATTGGTATATATAAATTTTAGTGCAGAGTTAAGTAACTTTTTAGGATATTTTCTTGGCATATTTTTATCATATTATCTCAATAAAAAGTATAATTTTAAAAGTAAAAATAGTCATAAAAAAGAGATGCCTAAATTTTTGACAAGTATGCTTATAGCATATTTATTGAATTTAATAGTACTTATTTTCTGTTATAGATATCTTGGAATAAATGTTTATATCTCTCAACTTATAGCTGGTGTTGTATATACATTATCTGGATATGTGATTTCAAAAGTTTGGGTTTTTAGATGAGAGTGCAACTTAATAGAAGAGTTTAATGCAAGTAGACACTCAGATAAACTCTTCTAGCTGCTTTCTAACTATCTCATTTCTTTGATTTGAGTAGTCATATAGTTTTTCTATATCATCTTCCCAATCTTCAAAAGTTCTTTTATCTCCAAACCATTTTTGAAGGTGTCTTTGGATTTCTGGTGATATTTTTTGACTTAATTGTTTTATTTTATTGTTGATATTTTGTGGTTGAAAAGTAGTATCTAATAGTATATAATATTTTGATATAAATTTTTTTTTAAAAGTTTGATTTTTCAGTAGATTTCTAAATAGTGTGCCAGAAGGACTTTTTTTTAGATAAATGATATAATCAAAGGTATTGAAATTAACCCCGAGATATTTTTGGATATCTTTAATTGGTAAATTAAATCCAAAATCAGTATCATATAGTATCCATCTAAATTTACTATTTATAGAATGTTGTTTCCAATATTTAATATTATTATTTAATGAATCAATATTTCCAATAAATGTTTCTAATGAAATATAGTTACATAGCTCATCTATATCAACTTTTGAGGTTATATAATTGTAATTTTCATATAAATTAAGTGAGTTGTTTTTTGAAAAATCTATTATTTTATAAAAAGATGTATCATTGCCATTTAAAGAGTATGTTTGATTTGTTTTTGTAGCGATTAAATCTATATTATCACTAGATATATCATAATTAGATTCTATGTAATTACCATCTGCTTTCTCTCTTAAATTTAATATACCATAATATTTACCATTTAAAAATGCTATTATAGGCTCATAAGATAGATAGTCTATATCTCCAATTTCTTTGGCTAATGAATGGGTTAATGAATCTCTTATAAGTGTGGAGTTCCAATCATTTCCAGAGTTTCTAAGTATAAAGCTTTTTACCTTTTCTATTTGAGGTTTATCTTTAAACATAGGATAGTTTATATATGGTAAACCAAATTTATTTTTTGCAAATATAGAAAATGATTTTATTGGAAATGTCTTGCTTTTACTTCCATGTAACTTCACTCCCACATTCTGGCTAAACTTACTCTCCCCATCCTTTATAAACTCCACATTCCCTGCTCTCATCCAATCTTGTGTAAAGTTTTTATATATACCAATCTCATCATCTTGTAGATACTTATCATCTATAGATAGTGACATCACAGGTAGAGATATATCTTCGTCTATGAGATATGTTTGAGAGAAGGAGTGACTTTTAAACTTTCCATCTTCTATGTTTATAGCTCTTATGACTGTAGTTTTATCTATGATGATTGGAGAGTTGTAGTGAAGTGATGATGTTGTCGGGTGTGATCCATCTAGTGTATAGTAGATCTCTCCATCTGATTTTAGTTCAACTACTTGTTCGTCATTATAAAATCCACTTTTTTTAGAGAAGCTTGGTATTTTAGACCGTTTTAGTATATTTTTATGATTCTCATTTATCGTATTTGGTGTAGGATTCATATATACTATCTCATCATCTATCTTAGCACATGATATATCTCCCTCTTGAGCAGAGTATTTGAGCTTATCTATAGTGATTCCATTTTGATTTGAGAGGATTACTCTCTCTCCTTTTTGTGAAAGTTTGAAGTTTGTGTGGAGTGCTTTTTGTTTTGTATCTTTTCCATCAGC
>JAUTWP010030881.1:0-13376 GCA_033042655.1 Cyathermia naticoides
CCATGCCTCGACTGAGAGATTCGATCTCAGTACCTACCAGCCTTAAGTCCGATAGCTTAACCACTCGGCCACGGAGAACTGGATTATTGCCATGGCGTACAAGTATTTATATTAAATTGTATGCTTACAATTTAATGGAATATATTATATTAACATAATATGGATTTATTAATTTAATGCAATGCAACAAGTTAAACATTATTATTTATATATTTAAATCACTGTTACAGTTTAAAATCTATTTTGATATGTTTGACGGGACTATTTAAGTCTGGTATAAGATTAGACAAATCCAGACTGATGACGTGTCTTCAAGATGATTAAAGAGAAAACGATGAAGACAAATGATAGATGGGAAAATAAGAATGATAAATATCGGTTAGTATCACATTATAACCGTGTTGTCTACAGTCAATATGTACCTTTAATTATGTCACATTATAACCGTGTTGTCTACAGTCAATATGTACCTTTAATTATATCACATTATAACCGTGTTGTCTACATTCGATATGTACCTTTAATTATGTCCTTGTTTCTATTCTAATACTCCATTCGTAATTTGTTTTAATATTTTATATGTACGCACGTGTAATTGTGTGTATATGTGTGTATGTGTGCATGTATGTATATGTGTGTGATTGTGTATTTGTGTGTATGTGTATGTGTGTATAGGTGTGTATATGTGTTTATTTGTGTGATTGTGTGTATGTAGGTGTGTGTGTGCGCGCGCGTGTATATGTGTGTACGTGTGCGTGTATGTATATGTGTGTGATTGTGTATGTGTGTGTATGTATGTGTGTGTGTGCGTATGTGTGTATAGGTGTGTGTATGTGTATATGTGTGTGATTGTGTGTATGTAGGTGTGTGTGTGTGCGCGCGCGTGTGTGTGTACAATGTATATTATACACACATAATACACATACATGTTTAATTTATGTATATCAATTTGTTTTAATGTTATACATTTCAATTTGTTTTAATACTTTTATATTGAATTAAAATTCATTGCAAATTATTATATACTACATGTATATAAGATTAATGTTATCTTTTTACAGATTGTATTTAATTGTGTTATTACGAATTATGAATTACGATTAACAATAAAATAGTATGCTAATATCTTATTACACATTTACATAATTAAATTGTCAATAATCATAACCTGAATATTTATTGTATCTACGTCAACTTGTATGCACAAAACAGTATTCAATATATTGTATATTATAACAATCGTATTCCAGTATATGTTTAAACATTACATTTTATATCATTGATATGCATGTACATAACGTAATATATTTATGTACTGTATTTACATAAGCAGGCAGGTTAACATTATGTTTTATTTATGTGGCATATACATTTACCAATACATGTACAATGTATATAGTTTATAAGTAATATGTTCTGTCGTTTTATAAATAATAATTGTCAACAATTGTTCATATTTATTGCAATACTATCGTAACTATGCGATTTTACACGTGTACATATATAGTTTATAAATAATATTTATTAGTGTTTTATAAATAATAAATGTCAACATAATGACATTAAAATACGTTATTGCAAGACGGTACTATCCATGTATTTATTAGTATTATTCTTTCAATTTTATGATAATTCTATTTTATGATATAATGCATTGAATTGAAAGAACATTATATATTTCAATTATATATAGAATTACAATTTTTAAAATTATCATGAATAAGTTAATATTAACAATAACAATTAATTACATTACAATAACATTTTAAACAACATTTGTATAAGAAATTGGTCGTATGCAGTGCACATAATTCAGTGAATTAAAACGTACATTTATATAGCCAGCACTACGTTTATGTTATAAATATAAAATAGAAACATGCTTCACAGTCACAAAATTGATTTTCAATAGAAATGTTATTAATTACAAATGCACGTGACACCGTAAAATTAGTCAATTAAATGATATAAATATGATTTGCAACTGATCATTTCAAAGCAGGGTTCCTGAAATTAAACACTTTAATAATTATATTCAGCGGGATTTAAATATTAAGCTGTCGGCGCCTTTATGAATGTATGATTAATGAGATTTTGAAAATATAAATTTTAATACCAAAATGTATTATATACCTTACCAAATACATTTTAGTTATTTTAACATTGTGTAAATTAATCATGCAACACTACCTTTTAGAAACATATATTTATTTATTTACTTATTTATTTACTTATTAATTTGGTTATTTATTTATTATTTTATAAAATAAATTCTATTTTAAATAATTTTGTGTATTGATACTTGAGCCCATACTTATTTATTTACTTATTTATTTATTTATTTATTTACTTATTTATTTATCAATTTGGTTATTTATTTATTATTTTATTTTATTTTTCTAATTTAAATGTTTGTATTGATACTTGAATCCAAATTTAAAATTTAAATATCAGTCAATAATTAAAACTTAGATATGCAGACATGGACTTATTATTGTAATCCAGTTATTAATATTTACATAACAAATATTACATGCATAATGTAAATACATTGTGTACACATTTGTCTATAGCTATAACCCAGTATTTTAACAGGTCTTTTAACATTACATGAAACAATTTCGATATCTGAAACAGAAAATAGTGTCATAAATTCTATAAAATTAAGGAGGATTCTAGGCGAGCAAGCAACGTAATGACAGTGAATATAAATGTTAATACAAATATTGTTATAATTGTCACAATTATTGTGGAATGGAAAAAGGTTTAACCTACATCACTAAAAGGTGTTCAAGTACGCCCCTCTTGGGTACGATGTCCGACAATGCCGGAGTCCTACCCAGGATATGGCTTTATAAAAAAGAATTAATTGTAAAATTAAAAATATAAAGAAACATATTATTATTTGGGGACTTAAATTTTGAATTAATAAATATTTAAAGATTAAATTTATACCCTCACCTAAATTGGTAGTATTTACGAGCTTTAAATATTTAAACAACAATGCCGGACATCCTACAGAACGGGAGTATTGTGTAAATACCCAACCAAACATGTTGTCATTGCCCTCCTGTCGGAATAATAAATACAAACAAACATCTTGTCACGAAGATATTAAATATTGTAAACAACAATGCTGAAATAACGTACCTGGTTTGTTGGGATTTCTCTTTATGGTCATCCACCGAAACGGTTTTCCACCTGAGTTCTGCTGCCCACATTGTTCCGACTTCAAAGGGGCGCCGACACTTGTCTGGTGCAGGTAAGACACACCCGAAGACGACGCCCCATGGTGCCTCATTTGTTCAACGCCGTTCCCATACCCTGTCCTCACCCCTAACTCCACACATCCAGGTCCGCTAGCGGTACCGTTTGGCATGTAACAGTCCGCCACGGAGGGGACCGACAAGTCCCCGACCCCCAGGGCATACCCTCCGGCATGTCTGGACCCACGGGCCAAAACTCCAGAAGAAACAGTGTAAGAAAGAGCCTGGGCGTTGCCCAGTGCGAGATCCCCACCGGTCAAGGTTGTGAGGGACGGGTACGAGTAATAGTTCTGTCCCGTGTCTAATGCTCTATTGTTGAGAGTTGGAAATCCGTAAATACCGGCGGAAACATCAGAGTTAGAGAAATTATTCGCATACGAATGCGAGTCCAGATTGCACAGGGTATAATCGCCTTCCCCGTTCATAATTTACTTCTCCTTGCTTTCTCGCTTGTCAATGGGGGTGCACAAATTAGCTGTCGATCTCGAGATAAATCTGAAATAAATGAAGGTAAATTACGCTTAGAAAATGACAGGATTATAGCGGTTCGAGATGTCACGTGACAGCGCTCAGCCTATCGGCGGGCGCTAGTGCTGGAGGGATGAAAATATCGCTTTGATAAACGACCTCGCTATACGAAGAAAAACCGTCGCTTACTAATGTTTGTAAACTAGCTTCTCGTGCGGTGTTGGAGAATGCAGAGGTGATGCACGGTAATACGTAGTTTTGGAATATATATAAAGAAATACACTCGGAGGTAGCTGTGTTATTTTCTGTTTCCATGGTGACGTTTTGACAGATAGCGACAGGGAAGTTTGGTGCATAGAGGTATTTACAGTGCATGTAAACAAATTCACGAAAATCATCAATATTAATTAACCTTAGTTCTGCTTAACGTAACTATTTTATAAATAATATATTAATTATTAACGAGAGATCCAGTAAGAATTATTAGTTTAAATTATTTTTACTTTATTACAGATTATTATTCTGATATCAACATGAATTGAGATATTCTGATATTTTAATATGATAAACAACACCAATAATAATAATAATAATATTAATATTAATAATAATAATAATAATAACAACAATAATAATAATAATAATAATTACAATAAAGAATCAATTATTATTGTTTATTTACTACTACTACTACTACTACCACTACTACTACTTCTACTACTACATGTATTACCACTACTACTACTACTACTACTACTTCTTCTCTTGTACTAATGCCAATAATAACAATAACAATAACAATAATAATAATACATGTAATAATAATAACAATAATAACAATAATAATAATAATAACAACAACAACAACAATAATAACAATAATAATAATAATACATGTAATAATAATAATAATAAAACAATAACAATAATAATAATAATAACAACACACGGCTTACCTGACAGCAATACTGAACAGTGAAGCTCTGCGATGAGACACTTGAATCATATTAAAGACCAGCAAACAAACACAAGAGTAACGTTATGCGAGCGCCACTGTTTATAATTCATTTTACCACAAAGAAATCTCTCGGAATGAGCCATCTAACATATTAACAGTCGCCACACCTCCACCACACAGACAAGGAAGTCAATGAGACTTCATTCTTCACGAGAGCTCGGTCCACCTCTTAAGAGTTCATTAAAGATTCTTGATGGCCATTATTGTCTCCTAAAACGCTCCTCCGTTTATGACACCAAGTCCTGCGGGTCTGCCATGGGAGACGTTGGCCGTACGTTACGTCACAGGACTACGTACACCGTGTTACCACGCCGGCGTTTAGTGGTGTCCCTCTTCTCATTGACAAGGTAGAAAACTGACGCTTTCAAGTCGTGGGAATTATAGCTGAACCATAGCGCACGGTTTTCTTATAGTACGCCCATAATATTTACTAAATAGGAGACTGGAAGTACATTAAAAATGTGTTTGTTTTATCTAAAGGTAAAGACGCCACTAGAGCATATTGATTTTTATCATCATCGGGTATTGAACATCATTCCGTAGAACAATAAAAAGTAAAGTTTATTTTATTTAACGACGCCACTAGAGCACATTGATTTTTATCTCATCATCGGTTATTGGACGTCATTCATAAAATTATGGTCATTTTGACACATTTTTAGAGGAAACTCGCTGCCGCCACCTGGGCTACTCTTTTCAATAAGTAGCAATGGATCTTTTATATGTACTTTTCCTCAGATAGGACAGCACATACCACGTTCGATGAACCAGTTGTGGAACACTGGTTGGAACGGAAACTTGGGAATTATAACTGAACCATAGCACACGGTTTTCTTATAATACGCCCATAACATCGACTAAATAGGAGACTGGAAGCACAATAAAAAAAATTATAGGTTTTTTTTTTATCTAACAAAGCCACTGGAGCACATTGATGTTTTATCATCATCGGGTATTGGACGTCATTCCACAGAACAATATATTATTATGTTCTTATAAATACCGTTGAATGGTTTTTTATCATCATCGGCTATTGACAACATTCCATAGAACAATAATGTTTGTATTATGTTCTTATAATACCGTTATATGTTTTGTTTATCATCATCGGCTATTGACAACATTCCATATAACAATAATGTTTATATTATGTTCTTATAATGCCGTTATATGTTTTATTTATCATCATCGGCTATTGACAACATTCCATAGAACAATAATGTTTATATTATGTTCTTATAATGCCGTTATATGTTTTATTTATCATCATCAGCTATTAGACATACCGTAGAACAATGTACTATGTTGTTTTATGTAAACAACCCCACATTTTGGTCATTGATGTTTCCTCTCTTCTACTAACATTAATATTAATATATATCCTGGAGAGACAGCTAAGGAAGCTAAGCTGTGTACCCGTGATAGCGTGCTTGAACCTTGATTGGATGTAAGCACGAAAATAAATATAACCAAGGCTCACCCGGACACAGGTTGACGGCAAACTGCCACCGGAAGGCAAGTAGAATATGTTATCTCCATAGATATCAAATAGCTCGTTAACATAATGTGAATCAGTACACACCTACAGTAATTGATTGTGATTTCTGCTCCAATGATTAGAGCGTATGCATTGTCAACATTTCTCTCAAAATCGGGTTTTTGAAAAAAAAATGTTTTTGCCAAGGGCTAAATTCCAATTGTTGGTGTGAATTTAATTCACAGCATGTTTATAAAATATTGTATTTAAATTGCGAATATTTGAAATGTGTACTACTTTTGTATTACATTTTGCCAAGGGCTGAATTCCAATTATTGGTATGAATTTATAATCCACAACGTGTTCATAAAATACAGGGGGCCGCTTAATACCGGTTATATTCTACTAAATTAACTGCTTTGGTGGAAAATAAAGGTGGCCTTAAAAGACAGGTGGCTGCTTAATACAAGTGGCCTCTTGAGCAGATTTGACTATAAACTTAAACGCTCATAATGACTTAGCAGAGGCGTATCTAGGGGGTCCGGGTCACCCGCCCCCCCTAAATTTTGCGAGATTTCATTTTTTTACGTTGGAAATATTTTTGGGAACGTTTGTGGCACTTAAGCTCATGTCATTGGGGCCCCCTAAATATATTTTCTGGATCCGCCACTGCTTAGTGATGTATAGCACTGGAAACTGTATGACTGCTACTCACCCACACGGAGGATTGGTATTGCCAGGAACGCACGTAGCACGCACGGAATCAAAGGCATAGCCTGGAGAACATGATTTTACGAACGTCTGACTTTGGTAACACTGGACATACTTCGTGCAGTCGTTGCAGTCTGGATATTTACCATTCGCCTGACCATAGCAAGTTTCTATGCAGCTCACTGAAAATCACGTTAAAACATCTTCTTTGTAGTGATTGGTAAATGTTTAAACATCTTAAACACATTGGTGATTGCCACTTTAAAAAAATCAAGTACTAAACAAGAAATAAAAAGATAGACGAAGTTAATAACGTACATACATTATAAACGCTGTAACTCGCTATGCATTAGTTGTATCCGTCTGTAGTCGGGTAACTAAAAACAAAAAGTAAACAAAATGAGCTTGGTGTTTTCTTTCCTGAAGTCATATCATGGTACCTAATCAAATGAATAAGGTATTTATTGAAATATTTGTCAAGAAAAAAGGACTGATGCAGTGAATTTCCTGATAAAAGGTGGGATGTACGAACAGTCCAGCACTTATTGAGAAATTAGACTTCACATTCTAACAGTAAAATGAGCCAGTAGAAGGTCAAGAATCGCAAACACTGAAACAAATCAGGATCTCGTAGAGGAATCAATTGTGCCGCAATAATTGTTTTAACCCTCTGATTACTTTCCATAGTAGAACCTCAAGAAATCAAACATCAAGCTCCCAACCTATTCAAAACAGTGGCATAGCTACGTAAGGCACGTGCCCACACTTAAATTTGGCTTCTTTATTTTCAAATAAATAATGTCTGTACGCTCTGCATTCCAAGAATAACCTATTTGAGAATTCCGTACCAAATCGTACGGTAATGCTGTATAAGTACCAGGGGCATAGCTACGTAAGGCCTAGAGCGGCCCCCAGACCTCTCACCGTAAACTTTGTGCCCACACTCATTTACATGTCTAGCTACGACCCTGCAAAACAAAACTGAAAAGGTTAACACCAAGTAGGTGCCGGAAAGACTAGGCACCTTATGTTAACACTGGCATTGCATTTATTACTTTTGTTTTAGGTATCCTACTGCAGAAAAGGTACATGACACAGGGACTTAAATAATTCAGGATATGCTAAAACATCATATCTTTGACTTGTCTGAAGTTTCAAGTTTTGTGAGGTTTTTTAAGACTAAATAATGAAGATTGTGTGTGTGTGTGTGTGTGTGCGCGCGTGCGTGCGTGCGTGCGAGTGTGTGTGTGCAGGCTGGTACACCGTGCAGTGTAATAGAAGATAACAGAATAATTAGTGTAAACTATCTACATTTTTAAATTACTGTGTTAAAATTTATGTTTTAAATGTATTTTTGGCATGTTTTTCAAGCTTTATTTTTAATATGTCATTAAATTGATCAATGTTTAATACTCGCAAATGGGTGAAAGATTTTCGCAGCGACGTTAAACTAAATATTCACTCACTCACTCACTACAATGAAAAGAAACTTACGTTGACCGACAACACGTGAAGAACCATTATTCGAAAGAATGACGCAAAACGAAATGAAAATAATCGAGAAGAATTTGACACTTTCATGCCATACCATTTCTGAAAAAAGGAAATAAAAAACGATAAGTTTATATCATAGGGTTACGTGATGCTTTAAATTAGTACTTTAAATTCATACGGTCAATAGAGTACGGTACTAGTACAAAGTATAATGTGCGATGACTAGATAGATTGGAATTTGCTGAGTGGGTTTTAGTAGACACGTAGTAGCAAGTGAGAGACACCCACTCCCTAATAATTATGGTCAAGAGGTGATGTTCATCCGGAAACGTCAGTAGACATGAGGATCATGGTATGTCGCAAAAGTCTTATGAAAAAACAGTTGCTTCTGAAATCTTGTAAAGTAAAACGTAGTTTGATCTTAAAATCTAATTATAAGAATGAAGAACATCCCTTGCATAACAATAGGGTTTTATCATAACTAAACCCATTGTTATACCTAACAGTGATTATGAATTACACCCATGTTTCATTGAACATAATATAATTTTATACATTTAGTAATTGTAACAATACTGATAGCAACATGCCATAACATAGTATTCTTTGTCAAACATATAGCATTAAATTATTTGGTTAAAATAAACTTGATTTAAAACAAAATATTCTTTCCCACGTTTTCTCTTTAATAATGGACACATTGATATGTCTATAAGCTAGCTATTGGAAAGTATTCACAAGCACATTCATTTGAAAATAGATATCACTACATTTTATAATAGTAACAAGTTGTTTAATATTATTTTCAGTTTGTATTCTTACGATATTAGTAAAATATAGTAAAGTTTGTTTTATTTAATGACGCCACTAGACTATTGGACTTATGGTCATTTGACACATTTCCCGCGAAGATATTTCTTTGTACTGTATTAACGAAGGTGTATTATCTTCAACTATTCATTCCTCTTACATACGTTACACGATATTAATTAACATTATTGAATGTGAGATATTTATTAATTTTATCTTAATGAAATATTGTGAACTATAAGATTATTTTAATAAAGAGGAAATAACTTACCGTACAACATAAGAAGACCTTTTGGTGGTATCACATAGCCACACTGATATGTATATAACAATTCCTTAGGCGATATCTGAACATAGGTTTTATCATAGCGTGCTTGGGTAAAGTAAGGGTGGAGTTCTATAACCTCTGGCACTGATTTGGCATTGATATGAATGTGTAGCAGTTTATTAAAAACGTTTAATAGTTAGCACCTTATTTATAATATACTATTACGCCAGTTTCATTATACTCAAGTGTTTACAAATGCAATACTGTCTTTATTAAGATATTCAATTATATTATGTACAAACAATGTGATACGAATGTAATTTATAATCAATCAATCAATAATTTTATTTGCCACAGCTGTAATCAGCCTTTGGCTGAAACATAATATATAAATTTTGCAAAGAATGATCACCATATGAATTGGTATAAATACATATATAAAATAGATTCATAAAATACCTCAATATACATACTACAATATAAAATAGATTCATAAAATACCTCAATATACATACTACAATATAAAATATAAAGAGGAGAAACATGAATTATGATGTTAAATTCTGATTACGTTCTATTGAAAAATAAATAAATTTAGGTGACTGTAGTGTTTCATGTTTGGATTTCAGTTAAAATAAATCGATAAGTTGGGAAATCGAAGTCCATGTACAATAATATTTCTTTAGGTGTTTAGCTCTAGGATATTTATAACAAGGACATAGGCCTACACGCAGAAAATTATGTTCATTCTCTATAGTCAAAATTATTATTACACACCGGGCAACATTTAATTTGTTGTTGTTTTGGAATATTCATTCTCTATAGAATTCATAGTCATATTATTACACACCGGGAAACATTTAATTTGTTGTTCTCTTGAAATATTTTCAAATCTACCAATTTCAATATTGATATTTAATACACCAATCCAAAATTAAGCAGAGAAATACGAAACTTATATAAATATTATCCAAATATTTTTCAAAAATAGTCTTATTTATACTGTCAAAAAGATTGATAGACGTGATAATGTAGTTTGTAAATATTTATCTCTAAGGCTCTATAAAACCAAGTTCATATATAAAAGACTTCACATACTAGTATGCAGCCCAGTTCTTACAACTTCTAGTGCATGTTATTTTAATTTTTATACATAATAAAATTCTGGTTGCACACAATTTAAAACCAATATAAAACATTCTTTGTTTACATAAAACAAAAATTAATATGCGTCATAATTCAGCAAAACAGCAGCATTAATTTTGGTGCTCTAGTTTTTGCATGTAAAATAGTCTTACAATACTTAATTTCAATTGTTTCCAAGTCAGTGATAGTTTTGATTCTAGTATAGCGCCTTCACAGACAATTTTCTGATATTGTAGGGGGAGGTGTTAAATGTTTAAAATCGACTTTTGATACCCTGTACCATCTCAAAATATGTAGTTACCTTTCCTGATTGCAGATAATTTACAAATGTTCAATATTTCATACTCTACCCCCCCCCCCCGTACATGGGGTCCGAAGGAAATGAATGTAACCTGATGATGAAACATTGAAAATGTTAATATTTTTAAGTTTGATAGCTCATTTGAAAGATAATTTTATGCTGATTTATATTGTATTATTGACTTATATTTTTTTAGATATCGACTTATTGATGATTAGATTTATGGAAATAAGACCCAAAAGACAACATTCAACTTTATAACAAATCCGAGTGATGGTAGCGTTTTATATTTAAATCAAATTTTATTTATTGAATACATTTGTAAAAAATTATGTTATCAATTGGGGTTTTATGTGTAGATTTCAATGAATTGAAGGTTTATATTTGACATATGTCATAACAATCAGATGTTTACTTGATCAACATAAAAGAATCTGTTCTGACGGTATTAAACAAAGTGTGCAGTCTCTCTACATAAATTATCAATGATTGATGCTGCAAAAATCATAGCTTGTGTCTTAATAGAGCATTTAAGTCAACAGTTTTAGCGCCTACATTAAGAATAATGTGTTATAGCAGACACTTGTCTTTGGCCCCAAATATGATATCAATCCTCTCCCTTGTCCATGGCAGAGAAGAAATAGAGCTAGTTTTTTGCCATGTTTATACTAAAACTGTGAAGGCCATTACTAAACATATTAAGACAATACAAACTATAATGTAAACAAAAATATAAATTCAAAATGAGGCCCGGAATAACAGTTGGAAGGAGAAAATGGAAAAAAACCCACAATCATCAATTAGCCTAAAAGTTACATTGTTTGACATTTCTAGTAAGGATAGAACTAGAAGAAAGATGTCGGAACAAGAAATTAAAATGCTTGAAATAGAAAAAAGGTCCAAGAGTTGGTTATTGTGGTGATTAAATAGACCGATGTCGCAAAATATTTCCGCTCTCCTAAACAAATCAACCAACCAAACTGTTAAAAAAGGTGCGTGAGTCGCTATAATATTTTTATATAAAAAGTTAAGTCTGTTTAACGACGCCACTGGATCACATTGATTTTATCTTATCATATGCTATTGGACGTCATTCATATATGATCATTTTGACACATAATTTCGATAAGCAGCAATGGCTTTTATAATATATGCACTTTCCCACAGACAGGACAACACATACTAGGCCTAACCTTTGTTGAATCAGTTGGGACCAAAAAAAGCCAAAACTGCAGATGGGTCCACTGAGAAGGATCGATCCCACGACCGACCGCTTCAAAGGCGGGCACGCTAATGACTGACCTGTTTAAAAAAGGTGCGTAACTCGCTATACATTGTACACTCAATTAAAACATGGATTTCATCTTCAACACAGATTTATCATTGCAAATTAGGACAGATGGGTTTTTCAAACTGGGAGTGACAGGCTATCAGTTCCAAGAGCTGCGCATGCTTTAATCACATAACTGATGCACTCACCTTCCTGTACAATTGCTTTAGCTTTTCTTTTGTTATCAGTCTTTAGCCTACCCAAGCTCATGTTTGGGATAAAACATCTTAATACTTGAAACTTACTCTATGAATCCATTTTTAAAATCTTATTTTCATAATAGGCTGTCCCATTTCAAAACACTTCAATTTTTATAATAGACCACCATTTTAAAACACCCCTATTTTTATAATACACTGCACCATTTTAAAACACCCCTATTCTGATAATCGACTGCCCCATTTTAAAACACCCCTATTCGGATAATCGACTGCCCCATTTTAAAACACCCCTATTTTCATAATGGATCACCCTTTTAAAACACCCCTATTCTGATAATAGACTGCCCCGTTTTAAAACGCCCCTATTTTTATAATATTCACCATTTTAAAACACCCCTATTCTGATAATCGACTGTCCCATTAAAAAACACCTATTCATAATGGACTGCCCCGTTTAAAAACCCTACTTTTATAATAGACTGCACCGTTTAAAACCCATATTCTGGTAATAGACTACCCCGTTTTAAAACGCCCCTATTTTTATTATACTGCACCATTTAAAACACCCCTATTCTGATAAAACACTGCCCCATTTTAAAACACCCCTATTTTCTTAATGGACCGCCATTTTAAAACACCATATTCTGACAATGGACTGCCCCTTTTTAAAACGCCCCTATTTTTATAATAGACCCCCGTTTTAAAACACCCCTATTTTCATAATGGACCGCCATTTTAAAACACCCCTATTCTGATAATAGACTTCCCCGTTTTAAAACCCCTATTCTCATAATAAAATTATTTCTTTTCACTGGTGTCAATATAAACAAGACTTATTTTTGTTACTACGACCGGTCTCCGTGGCCGAGTGGTAAGCTATCGGACTTAAGGCTGGTAGGTACTGAGATCGAATCTCTCAGTCGAGG
>JAUTWP010030992.1:0-13374 GCA_033042655.1 Cyathermia naticoides
TATCCTGCACATAAGAAATTGCGTCTTCTATAACAGCCTGGCTCTGAATGTGGACGTTAAACAATTTATCCTATCCTGCACATAAGAAATTGCGTCTTCTATAACAGCCTGGCTCTGAATGTGGACGTTAAACAATTTATCCTATCCTAGATAAGAAATTGAGGTAGTTTTTCCTTCCTCTTGTAAAATTTGGTTTTTGTCCCATACGAAGTTTTGACAGAACAAGCTCGTTATGACTTACATGCCCTCCATTTAAATAACATAACACAATTATATCACATACATTTTTCTATTTATTATATACATGAATTACAAATAGAACTATGTCTACCGTCTTTGGTGCAGTATGACTGTCAAATATCACATATCAATGATGTTTAATTTGTAATACTGGTCAAGAGTTTGAGGTAGATTTTGATTTATGAATATTCATTTCACTGGGTCAGTGTGAAGACAAAAACATATGCAATGAACTCTTCTAAACCGGACCCCAACTAATCTGGAATTCTGTTATAACCGGACTAACTATTCGGTCACAATGTGTCCATTTAGTGTAAGTCTAACCTCCGAAAACAGGAAACTTCTTAAAAACGGACATTTTACTTGATAATGTGGGTGTCCGATTAAGAGAGGTTTTTCTATACATACACTATCTACTACATCGACTAAACTGACACTTTAAATGTTTTAAATGTGTTCAGTTGGATTAAAGGTGTTTGGTCGCAAAATGTTGACAACAAATATTTATTTTTGTTCCTATTTATAAAATGCATTTACTAGTATGTAATATATATTGTCGTCTTAGCGAATGTATTACGGAGAAGGCCTAGTAAGTTGTAAAACTTGTGCCTAATCCATTTGTTTTTCTAATTCAATAAAATGTGTTACAATCAATCAACAAATTTATGTAGTAAAAATGTGGAACAATCGAAACACATTTTATAGCCATATATTCGTACTTTATTGCTCTAATGGCGTCATTAAATAAAAATTAAAAATCAGTTTTTTGTATGATGTATAAATGAATAAAGTTAACACTTATCCATACCCGTAAATAGTAATAATAATAATACGAATATCTTTTATATATTGATGAATAAAAACATTAAATTTAATAAAATTTTATGAATGATTTAACTTAAATGACCCAGTGCTTACAAATACCTTACAAATTTGATACCAAATACGAAACAACCGTTAAATATAATACGAAAATAGTTAAATAAAATACGAAAATACGGTTAATATCGTTAAATGAAATACGAAACTAGCGTTAAACGGCATCAATTAGCCATGACCAAACACCTTTAAATTTCGATGTCTTACAAAATGGTTAACATCATTTCGTTTCCTGTTTGAAATTTACAATATGTAGGACAACTACTTCGTTATACACGTGACTAAAATAGCGCACTTGAAAGACAACGACATGAAATATATCTGCTCTTGGCATCTATATATTAATTTATGTTATTATCCGGATCCGTCAAATCCTGATTACAAACTTTTGATTTTGATTTTGCTATATAGCGTACATAATGTATGAAGATTTCAGGCGAAAAACGCAAAAAACAAAATCACAAAAAATCTGCAAAAAGTGACTTCTGTTTTAATTTTTAAGAATGTATTTCATTTATTAATGTTATTGCATGTGCTATGACACACATGGTCACAACTACTTTTATCCCAAACTATCACAAATCTTTAAAAAAAAAAAAAATATTACAAAAGAACTTGTTAATTTGCTTTGGTGCAAAATAGTTTTATAAATATTGCCTTTTGCGCCTGAACACTTCATATGAAATATTTAGTCTCGTTCAAACAAAACCCTTGCTCTAAAGAAAGACTTAAATTTGAACAAAGGGTTTATTTGAACAAGACTTACGTATTGTGTGTATTCGGAACACTTCGGCCAATATATTGTCAATTTTTGGATTCGTAGAATTGGCCGGAATGTTCCGAATGATATTATTTTCACCGAGTCTCCCGATAGTGTAATTAATGTTAAATAACATTCACATATATCACATGAAGTCTATCCACTAGCCCCATTGAATAACATTCACATATATCACATGAAGTCTATCCACTAGCCCCATTGTCTACAAGAGATATTTGGAGGTCGTAAATTTTACACATCACAAACCTGGTAACAATATATTTAAAAAAAGTTAAACATAAATCACTGTAAATGAAGGAACTATTTAAAGTTGAGTTTTTTAATTACAAAATTAAGCTTAATTATAAAACCTTATTTTAAAAAAGTTTGAAAGTAAACCAAGTTATTATAAAACTAACACAATATTTTAATATTGTAAATACATCATGATAGAGTGTGTATTTTAGGTAATTTACTAAATTACAATGTATTGCAAAATAAAATTAAAATGTTTCATTTTGTAGATAACCAATAAATAGGAATACAAATGCATCGTGTATTTATTGAAATTTAATTTCAATTAATTTTTGAAAAGAAACTGATTTAATTTAAATTTATTTTTAAACAGAAACAAAGACTTAATTTTTTTTAATACAGAATAATTGTTCAGTTTCAAAATTATATTAAACAGCCTCAATAATAAACGATTAATATAAACAGATTAACATAACATGAGAGAGATTTATCAAAGAGAATAAGTCCTTAAATTTGTTTTAATTACTTTTCAAATGATTGGAAATAAAACCAACCTATTTAAAAAAAAAGTATTTGAATGACATTTTCTTTTTACAAAATGTATAATGAAAGAGAAATGGAAAATGGTTTTGTATTTTAAATAAAACAACATACAGAAAAACGATACATTACGTTTAGGAGAAACGTCACAGTTTATAGGAAAACCTCATTTATACTAAGGGAAATAATCACAATGTTACATCAATACATACGTCATTAACTGACAGATAATCAATACCGTATTCAATGTAATAAATACGTCATTAACTGACAGATAATCAATACCGTATTCAATGTAATAAATACCCAGGGCGTTTAAATAATTGGAAAAAGGTCGTTTATTGTGATCATACTTTGTCAATACCGCATTCAATGTAATAAATGCCTAGGGCGTTTCGAGTTTTTTAAATGGGACATTTATTGTGATCATACTTTTTTCAATATCGTATTTAATATAATAAATGCACAGGGCGTTTAAAAATTAATAGGGGTTGCTTATTAGGATCATAATGTTCAGATTTTCCGACTAATTTGCAACCTATTTCTGGCCCCTGATGGGATCTCGATTTCACAGCATTATTACCCTACTCCTAACTAGTGCAGACATGTTTTTGTTTTATAATAAAACAACTTTTCTTTAGTCAAATCAGTTGTGTAAATGACCGTAAGTTAATGTTTCATTTGACATTTTCTGGAGGCACTAATAATTGTTGGTCAGGTCATGGTGTTTAACGTCTACGTTCAGAGCCAGGCTGATATAGCAGACGCCTCTCCTGGACGCAGTTTATTAATTTATCCATCGCGTCAATGGGTTTCATTTTCTAAATTTCTATAACGATGTTGTGGACGTTTATTGCACTGAATACGGTAATAGAAGTTGTGCGATTTAAAATTTGCATAAATTCGCGTACACGTCACTCTCACGTCAACATTTAAAGTTGCTAGAACCGTATTTACAGGTATTAACTGATGCGTCAAAACACATAAAAAATATTTGTTGACTACATCAGTTATTCACTTACCGATCTGTAAATTTGCGTGCTCAAACTCTACCACGTAAATATGATAATCGAGAAATAAAAGACCAAAAAACGCACCGGCTGTAGCCGAATATTGCCAAAGAATCCAAAAGAAAACTTTGTCTGGCAGACAATGTTTACTTTTTTTATTTTTTTATTAAGAAAAAGTTTGGTTTATCTGTACTTTGAACTTATGTAAATTGCAGAAAGTTCATGTTTTTATATACACTTTCCATAATTAAAATCCTTGAAAGGAATTAAAACAACCTAAATAATACGGTTCTAGCAACTTTAATATAAATAAAAGCATAATTATTTATACTATATTCTATAAGTCACATAGTAATCACAAATCTCTGTCGCATTCATTCTGTGAGTCACCGGTTACTCTGCATGGGCGGATTCCCAGTAAATCTGGGCGGCTTTTAGATTGTAGTATTTGCATTCGCCAATAGGCGCACGGGGATTTTTCGTGGAATTATCCAATCACTATAAGTTTTTCATGGCATCATCCAATCACGTTCATTGGTTCTTGAAAAGGATCACGTGGGCAGCAAACTGTAACTGTATTTGATATAATTTCTTTTCACCATTTGGCAACGTAGGGATTTCACATCTGTCTAGTTGTATAGAGGATATATTTCTCTAACACCATGGAATCTTCGGAAACACAACTCAGGCAATCACGTTCACCATTTCCCGACAAGGGATATCATTCGGCAAAACTCGGCTGTGTTCGGAAGCGTACGAGATCATAAATAATAGTTGTGAACTATTTCATTTTTTCGACTGGTTTTGTCTGGCAAAACTTTTATCAAGTTACATATATCACATAAAACACAAATACTTTACGACACATTTAAATGTTACAACTATAAGGGAAATAATAAGTCTTTCAAAGTGTTTTTATTTCGATATTTGTCATGATATTACTCGGAGACAAGATGACGTCATACTTTTATATCATATCGTGGTGCTCTTATAGAAAAACACGATTTTACTGCATTTTCATATTTTTTCTTTTAGATGAAACTGATTCAAAACCAAGATTTGTATAATACAAACACATATCCGATAAATGACGTCCTATGATTTTCCATTCTCGCTGAACATTTCTAAAAATAGTGGTGGGATTTCCCCGGTCGAGTCAAGCCTGACGCACAAAACACGCTCTGCATGGCGAGTGCTGATTGTACGAAGGTCAGTGACCTTCATTAGCACCTTTGCCCAATGCACGGGCTGATGAGGTCGATTCTCCGCAATATATCTTTTATACGCTCCCAAGATGGCGTCTTGTAGTTTTTCAACCGCTTCCGGTTCCCTCAATCCAGAACGATCTGAAAACGAAATGAATTAGAATTAGTATTAAAGAAAAAAAACTAAGTTTTGTTTAATCGATAACCTGATATTTCGAGGTGATCCGTTGTAAAAAAGTAAAAGTTTGGAGCACACTGATTTTTTTTCTTATCATCGGCTATTAGTAATTTTGACACATTTCTTCAGAGGAAATCAACTGCCGTCACATACTCTATTGTTTTCGATAGGCAACAAGGGATATTTTACATGCACTTTCCCACAGATAGGACAGCATATACCACGGCCTTTGAACCAGTTGTAGAGCAGTTTGGAACGAAAAACAGCCCAAACTGCAGATGGTATCACTGAGGATCGATCCAAAGACCGGCCGTTTCAGGCAGGCACGTTACCGACTGAGCTACATCTCCCTCTAGTATTAAAGAAAGGTGCACAATACAGATTGTACACAATACATGCAGATCTGTATATCCCAGTACGTACTCCAAGACCAATCATCAGTTCTCCAACGTTTTTTTTCTAGTGGTAAAATGCTAAATGAGTGGATATGGTGTGTGAATACACCAGAAAGAGCATTTTTTAAAATTATTATTGTTTTTTGTTTTTGTTGGTTTTTTAAACAGAAGAACGTCGCGTCTTGTCACAAAACAAAACTGAACATCTATTCTAATTAGTGAAATATTAAAAATATTCTAGAAATTGTAGGTTTAAACCAAACGGTTAACCTGGAACATTTATTCTTAATGGTGACATATAAACAATATTCCAGATATTGACTAAATAAACCTGCAACATTTGATGTAAATGGTTAAACATTATATTTTTTATTTTAGATAGTGTAGCTTTAAAACACACATTTAACATTTATTCCCAATGGTGAAATATTTAATATACAATGTATTCCACAGAGTGTATCTTTAAACCAACATGGAACGTCTATTCTAAATGATTAAATATTAGAAATATTCCAGATATTGTAGTTTAAAACAAACTTGGAATATCTATTTCTATTCTAAATGATTAAATATTGAACATATTCTAGAGATTGTAGTTTAGAAATTCTGGAATATTAAATGCTAAATAATTATATACATGTATTAAAACTACTTTAAGATAGTAGCTTTAAAACACACCTGGAACATCTATTCTAAATGATTAAATATTAAAAATATTCCAGACATTGTACCTTCAAACAAACCAGGAATTCAGATTGTGTGGCTTTAAAACAAACCGGGAACATCTCTTCTAAATAGTTAAATATTAAAAATATTCCAGACATTGTAGCTTTAACAACTGGACAGGTGTAATACAGGAATACACATTACTCTAGTATTGTAGCTATAATAACTCTGGGCAGGTGTAATACAGGAATACACATTACTCTAGTAATTAAGCTTTCAGAGGAAATGCTTTCAAGATCAATATTAAAAATATTCCTGATATTGCAGCTTTAAAACAAACCAAGAACATTTATTCTAAATGCAAATGAAACTGAATATTAAACATATGCTTGGTATTTGTAGCTATAATAACTCTGGGCAGGTGTAATACAGGAATACATATGCTTGGTATTGTAGCTATAATAACTCTGGGCAGGTGTAATACAGGAATACACATTACTCTAGCAATTAAATACTTTCAAAGGAAATGCTTTCAAGATCAATATTGAAACTGACCAGCTCTGTATTGTAGACATATTGATTTTTTGAAACTCTGGAAGCATGGAGGAAGGACCGAGATGTCATGATAAAGCTATAATGATTTTATTTCACTCAGACATCTCGGAGACTTCTACTTCCATAGACAAGAAAACGGAGCAATGACCTCTAGTAGGTCAGCGGTTGCCTGAAAAACTGGGTGCTCCAGCTGCCAGGGTGGGAAATACAAAACAAAAACATGACCTATAATATTCCTCCATAATTATAGTAATTATATATTAATTGTGTTTCTATTTTGTAAATCATCTTGTCACATATATATTTTATTTGTATTTTGTAAAGCATCTTATCACATATATAAATATTTTATTTGTATTTGTATTTTATAAACCATCTTGTCCCCAAAAAAGTATTTCGTATTTTCCTCATAATTATGAGTAAACAAATGGTTCTTGTTCATGTCTTTGTTGAACCAATAATCCGTATCGACCTTTGTTTGATCTAAGTGGTTACACCTTCCGATTGAAGCTCGCTAAACACTCTGGGTTGGAGCCGATACTGAGGTTAAACATCCATACCTTGGCCGAGTTTTGATCCCAGTGCCTACCAGCCAATAGCTTATCCACTGTACAACAGAGGCCTAACGTCAACGTCTCATCATATTTTAGGATATGACATGACATGTTGTTTAACGTCCACATTCAGAGCCAGGCTGTTATAGCAGACGACTCATGGGTGCAATTTATGGTTTTATCCATCCACCGCGTCCGGGAAAGGAAAAGGGGTGGCAGATGTAGGGGGAGGGGGACACGGTCACACTAACGGAAACAAGTGAGTTTCCGTTAGCCCAGTATTGGGACTGGAGTCTGCTTTTAGAATTCTATAAGACAATTATGCCATATTTGAAAATTGGTGTGCAATTGTTTTGGTGCTGAACATTGGGCAGTTATTTTGATGGCGGGCCTATTTTAAAAGTCCAAACGTTTTAATAATAGACTCAGAATGCATAGCTGAAAATACCCTTAGCCTACACGAACGAACTCGTCAAATAATGTCGTAACTACATGTACATGTATTCTAAATATATAAATTTAAGTTAGTGGAAAAAGTAAAAGTTTGTTTTATTTAAATACGCCACTGGAACACATTGATTTTCATCTTATCATCGGCTATTGTACGTCATTAATATGATAATATTGACACATTTTTTTTAGAGGCAACCCAATTCCGCCACATGGGCTATTCTTTTCGTTAGCAGCAAGGTGTTTTATATGCACTTTCTTCAAAAAGGATAGCACATACCACAGCCTTTGATGAACCAGTTGTCGACCACTGGTTGGAACGTAAAATAGCCCAAACTGCAGATGCGTCCACTCAGAAGGATCGATCCGACGACCAACGGCTTCAAAGGCGGACCCGCTACCGATTGAGATAAGTTAATGAGTTTAGGGAAGTAATAATAATAGGCCTATCAAGGTGATCTGATTAACCTTCTGGCAAAACAAGATTTCACGAAAACAGAACACAAAAGAACAAAAACATTGAGGTGAGCTCATTTTGGAAAATGATAGCCTAAATGATAAACCAATCACGACCAATCAAGTGACAGCTTTACTGATACGTTAATAAGCGGCATCAAGTTTCCATAATTTATGAATCTGGGTCGTGTTTTTCTGGTCACCCATTTAGATTGGATGAACATTGGAGCATGTTCAATTTACTATAAGAAAATATTTCGGATGAATAATTAATAACTGTATTTCAAATAACGAACAACACCGTTGTTTAACTCAATAATTCATAACTCTGTATTGATTGACTTTTTGAATTACGTATACTAGTATGTAATTAAAAAAGACCCCACCAAAACCCCAATATAACTATGCAATTAACTGCTACACTTTCTGCTTTTTTACAGTAATTTGTTTATCATTACCAACATATTATTTAGAAAAATATGATCATCACTTGCGTTAATACACTGCTAAAGAAATGTGTCATGACCATATGAATGACGTCCAATAGTCGATGATCAGATAAAAATCAATGTGCTTCAGTGGTGTCGTTAAACAAATCAAACTTTACCTTTATAATAATATATAATCCCACATAGCTGTTAGAATTTTAACTTTCCTTTGTATGTGATAACCACTAGATGAGTGTGTGTATGTGTGTGTGTTTGTGTGTATGAGGTAACCACTACATGTGTGTGTATGTGTTTGTGTGTATGTGATAACCACTATATGATTGTGTGTTTGAGGTAACCACTACATGTGTGTGTATGTGTTTGTCTATGTGGTAACCATTACGTGTGTGTATGTGTTTGTGTGTATGTGGTAACCATTACGTGTGTGCGTATGAGTGATTGTATGTGTTTGTGTGTATGTGATAACCATTACGTGTGTGCGTATGAGTGATTGTATGTGTTTGTGTAACCACTAGATGAGTGTTTTATGTTAATCTGTGTGTCGTGTGTGTGTATGTATGTGTTTGTGTGTATGTTGTAACCACTACATTTGTGTATGAGTGTTTGTGTGTATGGTGTAACCACTAGAAGTTTGTGCGTGCGTGTGTGTGTATGAGTGTATGCGTGCATGTGTTAAATAAATCGAGGAAGTACGAATTAATGACAAAACTATACATTACGATGCTTTTGATGAATACTAAGTACCTGGTTTCATCACCTATTTTAGTTTGATCGAAGAGTACATTATTGTCACATTTATATTAAAAAAAATTTATTGGAATGTCCCACTTTGTCGTTTAGATTTAGAACACTTTGTATATATTTTCGTTATTGTATACTATGATGTGCGAACTAAAACAATGATGGGTCCACTGATAAGGATCGATCTGACGAACAAAATCAGTAAGCAGTGTCACATTAAACACCATGCTTTCTTTTTAAATTTATTTGAACAGTTGATACACAAAATAATCAAATTTTACAACAACGAAAACAAACAGAAATATTTGTTATTCAATTTTAAACAAATTGGTATTTTAAAGATACATATAACAGTTTGAGATCTATATGAGTTTTAAAATTGTTTTTCTTAAATAAAACACCGATATGATCCGAGTACATGCATAATTAAATATGAAAGAGAAAAAAAACCTGTTTTAGGCCTAATAGTAGTAATACCTTTTGGGGAAAACATGTTAAAATTTTATGATGGGAACAATTAGAAATGCCTTTCTATTATACATTTACATACATTAAAATAACTGTTAAAACAAACAATGCTGTTTATAAATTTAGCGTGTGTTAACACATTTCTTTGCATACAATTATAATTAAAAAGAAAAATAATTTTATTAAAAAAATGCCGAAACATTATAGGAGAAACCAATGTACATAAAACAGACAATTTGAATTATACATTAAATGTTAGTTACTTGTATTAAAGAAATCTTTAATATGTAGCATTTTTGTCAACCGTTTGTCAAATACAAAATATATTTACAATGTTCATTGTATAACGCTTTACGTTTATATCATAAACAATGAATACTGTACTTGTTATATCACTAATATATAATTACTGATATTGTGATTTAATCAAAAACTAATTATTTTATAAACTTTTATAAAACTTTTTTTTCTCTTCAAATTATTAAAAAAATACAATACTCATTGCAACGTTTTATATTTACGTCATACACAATTAAAAAGTAGTTATATTACTAAGATATAATTATTTTTAATTTAAACGATTGCTTATTTAGATATAAATACACATTTTATAATTAATATTGTAGTTAAAGAAAGCATGAGCTCTAACTATGACTGTTTGTTTCTATTTTTGTTTCATATTAAAATAAAGAAATATTACTCAAATAAGATTTTGCTGAAGGGTTTTTGTTACATCATAATGTTGAAATATCTCACCAATCAAAAATAAAGTTATATAGACACATTGCAAATGATTTACTCTATGAAAAAAACATTAAAAAAAACATTAAATATTTTTATAAAAATTATAACAAATATTGAACGAAATTAATTACTAAATATTGACAATATGGCATGACATACAACATTAAGACACAAAAATACCAAGGTACATAATTTTGTTTAATGTTATACAGTGTAAAATACAATTAAAATTTCATATAACAAAATATTATAAATGAAAATAATAAATATTAAAACAAAATGGATGTTTGAAAACAACGAAAACAATAGCCTATTTATTGCTTTGTCAATAACATTAAAAGAAAACTATCAAAGTAAATAACCTATAAAACGTAAAACAGTTGTCAAAATAAAATATAATTAAAATACCATAATTATAATAAAGGAATATAAAAGAAAATAATTAAGTTTTAACAATAACAAAATGGATGGTTGAAAATAATAAAGACACCATTGCATAACCAATGTCATTAAAACGTTAAACATATGACGGTAAAATATCTTCATAAACGTCAAACAGTGGGGAAATAAAAAATAAAATATAATTAAAATATCATGTAAGTTATAACAAAGGAATATAAAAAAGATGAAAACAACTAAACAAAATGACAACATTGCATAACCAACGACATTAACATGTAAAAACACATCACTGTAAACTAACTTAAAAAACGTCAGTGTGGAAATAAAAAATAAAATATAATGTAACAAACGGAATAAATAATACAATTAAAAAAATTAACAAAATGGACACTTAAAAAGACGAACAGACAAAGCAGGATGACAGAAAAAAGTGAACATTTAAAAACCAGCAAGGTACGACAAGATACTCATTGCGCCATGATGACATAGAGGTCAAACTTAGCAAATTCTGATGGAGAAAAGCGCGCACCAGTGATCCGTGGCGAACATAGTCCACTAACCGTCCATCTACTAACTGCCTTGACATGCACTCCGAGGCATAAAGAAAGTAGGTCAAAAGCAGGTTAGAGTGGCGAGAAAGCATTTAGCTGGAGAAACTGCCCGGTAAAACCATCACCTTCATGAACGTCAGGAGATGAAAGCACGATATTACATCATCCTCGTAAACAGGACCTTTGGTGTTACAACTGGCTGGTCAGTGGATCGGATCAATTCCAAAGTCCAGCCGACAGCTAAACCAGACACTGACTGACCAACGCATGTCGGTAAACAAACATGGAGTCCGGAGAAAAGAGGCGGAATCTACTTGGTCATTACAGACGATCCAACATCCGGGCTCCGAGTTCCTCAGATGATGCGTGGTTTTCAGATCGGGGTTAGCAGCTGCTATAGCCTACTCTGAATGTAGACGTTAAATACTGTACCATGACCTGATCGGGGTTAGACCATCGTTCTCTTCGTGTTATAATATAGAAATTATATATGACAGGCAAGATTTATTTCTAAATTCTAGCTTTTGTATTTTAATTACATTTAGTTTGTCTGAAATCATCTCTATTACTGGACATAATAAACGTTTAAAATATAATAAATTATAAATACATGTATAATGAAGATTTAGTATAAAATTAATTATAACAAATTTTCAAAACTGTTATTGAATGCCGATAAATATAATGAACCTTTAGTATAAATTATTAAAAAAAAATCAAAACATATTGAATACTGTTAAATATAATGAACATTTAATATAATTAAAACATTTTTATATAATAATTTTATAATTATTGTTTCATCAACATTCCTCACAGTCCATTTTCAAATACAATAACAGCATATCATGTTTAAAATAAACACTTTTTCATAATCTACAGTTAGGTTTTTAATATTTGAAAATTCACTGAATCATTTAGTTGACGATAAATCCTAATAAAAACAAGTTCATTTTATGTAAGATGTTTGCACTTTCCATTATTAACAGGTGGGGTGGGATTTTAAAAATGTGACTGGGTTCGGTAGTTTGAATTTTTAACGTATTTTTATTTCAAATCTTCATTTATATAAACTTAAATAAGAGGGATAAAACAATATGAAGAAAATATCTTCATTTCATTTGTTAAATAAATTGTATCTCCCAAACAAAAACAAATAAATTAAAAAAACCCACCCCAAAACAACAACAAACAAAACGTCATAGAAAAAACAAAACAACAAGAACACAATGCCACCCAGGCAGTCATGACACAAACTATTTTGTAAATATACTCTTAAGTGTATGCACAGCTCAAATCGATTTATTAGAAAATAATGTCTTGAATATTCATAATTATAAAACTGGTTTATTTAATTTAAAAAAAACTAAAATAATTTTTGCATATTAGTGTTACCATAGGCGGATCTAGGGGATGGGCCTGGTGACCCGCCCCCTATATTTTACGATTTTTCATTTTTTTTACGTTGGAAATATTTTAGGCTTATGTAATAATTATTGATCCCCTAAATGGATTTTTTGGATCCGCTACCGGTTATGGTTATATTATTTGAATATTTTGTTTGTATATTGTGTTGTGCTTAACATTTATCGTTTTTAACATTATTAAAATATTGTAAAATTATTTACGTTATTTTGTTTTACATTATAATTATTAAACTTTTTTAACATCATTTTGCTATTTAACATTTATAGTGTTGACTTTTAAAGAAGTGCTTGGACACTGTTTTGTGATGTAAGCACGTTGTAAAAATTCCATTACACTGTTAAAAACACTATCGTGTATTTTTATTTGTTTATTTAAAAGGACTAGAACTGTATTATTTCGGTTGTTTTAATTCCTTTCAAGGATTATAATTATGGAAAGTGTATATAAA
>JAUTWP010031103.1:0-27373 GCA_033042655.1 Cyathermia naticoides
TTTAAATGTTTTGTGGGTAGGGCTAACTTTACATGCTGTGAATTATAGAAAAGTTTTAAGTTCCATCCCAAATATTGATACTGGGGTTATAAGTCCTCTACAAACTCTTCACCTATCACATGGCGTAACCACCAATCGTTGGGTTTCACAGGGCTTCCTTCTTTATCAAGGATAGACATAGAAGGGCAGCTACCAGCTTCTCCACTGATGGTAATCATGTCACCATCAAAACTTTTAAATGAAGTTTCCATATAGTCACCATAGGTTGGGGCTTGTTGCATAAGAATACCAACAGCCACACGTTCTCCCATACGTAAAGAGTCATAATAGTCTGAGTAATAATGTACCCCAGCCATATTACGAGCAATGGCAATATTGGCGGCAAGTTTGTCTAATTCACCTTGAATAGTGAGGGCACCTTTAAACTTTTTATCTTTCACTAATTTAGAACCATCGGGATTGGGCACAAAGCAGATAGGTTTACAATCAGAATCCAATAGTTTTCTTTCAACATGACTATCGTTGTCTTCAAACATTTCAAAAAATGCTTTTAGCATAGTGATACACCCACCTGCTACCGTTGCATGTCCTGCTCCATATGATGGGTGCATTGGTGAGCCTTCAGGAAATGCCATTGGGAGTAGAAGATTACATTTATCAAATGTATTAGGTGTGACATCATCACATTTTGTTTTCTTACATTCAATAGCTTTTACATGCATTGCATTTTGTTCTTTGTTGTGTTGGATAATGGCATCTTTTAGTTTTTTTGGAATTTCATCAAAAGATTTTTGAAATGCATCTTCGGCACAATCTAGCAGATGTCCTTCATCTAGGCAGGTGAGGGTAAATCTTCCGCCCATAGCTTCTGGTCTTCCTCTTCTATGATAATTAAATTTTTGACGACGGACTGCTTTTAGACACCTAGAAGAAACTTCTGTAAGTAAAGATAAAATATGAGGTCCTCCAAATGTTGCAAAAGAATCTCTGTTTCCAGAAGCACTAGGTTCAGGGAAGCCTTTGGAGTGTTTAGCTCCCGTTGAGAGTAAGATGAGACAAGCATTCAGATATGCTTCATATAGTTCATCATAATGGACATAGGTTGCTAAGTCGCGAGGTGTGGTGATGAATCGCCGCTTCTCTTCAAAGAGATCAATGCCTTTTGTATTGGCACCATTTTGTACGTCAAGCCAGCTACACCAGTCTGTCATATAATCTAAACAATTTTTATGAGTGATAACACGCTGATCTATAGTAAGTGACCCATAAGTGATAAACCCATCTAGTAAATCAAAAGTCGATGCTACACCAGGATAACTAGATGCACCACCACCAGCTCCAGCACGTGAATTAACACCGATGAGCATAAATTGTGAGAGGTAAGGCCCTTCATGTGACCCAGTGGTTGACCCTCTAAATACATTCTCTGTTGTGAGGCTTCCATCATGAGACAAAGTACGAGCATAACGTCTGTTTGCTTCAAAATAGTTCAACCCAGTAACACTGTCACTATTGCAGGGAGTGGAAGAACAACGTTTTTTGCCTGAATAAAATGGCATTTTATTTAGTAAGTCCACAATTTGACTAGAAGACAAAATGGATTTACCTGTTTTATAGTGTTCTTTACAGAGCTGTTCACTGCCTCCATCACAAATAGTCGTAAAGGGTACATCACGCAGTAGTGCGAGGCTATAAACTTCTGCCATTTCAGCACTAAGTTCACTGGACCCTACTCTAGGAGCAGGTGACATCCCAACAGCTCCAGCATCAGGACCTTCTAGCTCATAGACATGTCCTGCACGAGGACTTTCCCAAGCTCGCCAGTTAAATACTTTTGTGTCCTTTCCCTCTGAACAACTTGGACAAGATTGATCGGTCATCTTAACTGCATTTTTTCTAGTACAGTTATAGATTAGACCATGCATTTTGGCTGAAACGACATGTTTTTCAAACAATGTTCTGTCAGATGAATTAATCGCTTCAACAAAATTATGATAATCTTCAGCATGTTGCAGTAGTCCCCACTTGTTATGTAATAATCCCTTGGTAAAATTTGCAGGGTATAAGTTTGAGTGGTCGGACTCTTCATTATTGTTTGTTGATAATGCTTGTGGTTGCAAGCGTGATATTTCTGTAGCTAAATCTCGTATATTTTTTGCAATACGTGCACGCTCAGATCCCGCTGGATCTGGCTCAGAATATGGTAATTTCATAATAGTTCCTTTCTTGTTTATGCATTAATAGATTTATATATCTTTAATGTTATTCTAAATTAAGTATGACAAAAAAGTGTGATGAAGTGTGAAAAGATAAAGTTTGTAAAAAGAGGAGTTGTTGTGCAAGTATTTAAACTAGCACAACTTTATCGTACCCCATCTTCAAAATCTGTTTTAAGATTACCTATTAATCCTGATAAAAATGCTGTCCAATTTGTATCAAGTGATACTGCTGGATTCCAAATTGCATTTTCATTGGCATTTTTTTCACCAGACTTAACAAAAGCATTAGGGTTTGTTCGTCCAAACCCACCACCACTATTTTGTGCTTTTATCGCCAGCACTAGTGCTTTAGCCGTTTTTGGTACAAATGCTGCACCAACACCTAACATTTGACCTGCCATTTCAAGCCTCGCTTCAACAATAGTTTGTGGCTTACCTGCACTAAGACGCTCATCAAAGATAGCCGCAGTGAATGCGGCATCAAAGGTAAGTCCACGTCTCCATGCATGTGCAGCACCTCTAAACATGACAACATCATCAACAATCAAGCTTGTTGAAGTCATATGAAATGGACGACCATGAAATGCTATAGGTGTACAAAAAGCAACTCGATCTTTTGCAGCAGCTAAAAGCTTATGCATTGCATTGCCAATAGCTGATTTACGTATTTGAGAAAGTTTTATATTCTGCCCAGGATGTTGTTTTTCTGGAATAACAATCACACAATGCAAAGCTGTATTTTTCTTCAACCTATTTTTTAATGTCTCTAGCAAATGGATATTTTTATCTTCATCTCCAGTAACTCTCCATACTTCATCATCTAGTACGGGAGTTTGTAACCATATTAGATTCTCTGCATGTTCTATCGCAGAAATAGCTGCACGAGCAAACCCTTGTGTCCCTTTACGATTTTTCTCGAGAACTCTATCAAAATTAGATGCAGCAAGTTCATTATCAAAGTTATTACTATCAATAATACTATCTACAGTAAGATTACCAGGTAAAGAACTAAGGGCAGCATCAATTCTCTGTTTTATACCAAGGTTACTAGTGTCAGCATTGTCCCAATCAAGACCAGGTTCTACAGAAGCTGGTATTAAACTCATTAGAATGTCTCCATGTGTTTCCTTAGCAGAAGTTTCTAGAATGGCGGTCCATACTCCTGGGTCATTTTGTTCTGATTCAGAGGTAAAAGAAGTCCCCATTTGTTCAATAAACTCAACAATCCCACTGGGTGTTCTCTCTCGCATAAGTAAACGTAGAGAATCAGCAATAGGCCCTTCTATAGCAACACCTTCTCCATGGATTTCGGGGCTGGCATTCTTTCCTATGTACCCCAGTGAAGCAGGAGGGGCTTCGTGCCATGAGGCACGTGCAGATAGAGCGGCTATTACACCTCTATTATTGCTCGTATTGTATGCAGCAAAATCTAAAATTTCTTGTCCTGTTGATTTGGTATAAAATCCACCTTCGTGAACACGCTCTGGTCCTGAGGCATTTTGGGAGGTACTAAGATCACCAGACTTTGTTTGTTTAAATGCAGGATCAAAAGTTACTATGCGATCATTGGCATTTGCCCTACTTATTAAAGAAGCGGACATGTCTTCAGCACGTAATGTATCTGTATTAAATTTCGTAAAATTATGGTCTACTATATCACCATCGATAATAAATAGAGATAAACCTGGTTCTATTTGGTTCGCTGCAATTGTAAAATTAGAAGAGCGTTCAGGACAAAATAGGCTTTGTGTCGCTGTTAAGTTTGTGATGGAAATAGCAGTTGAATTGGCATTGATAGCTGGTCTATTTGTACGTAAGTCTGTATATAGGCGATGACCACTAGTGGTAGAGACCAACATATCAAAACTAAATTGTACAGTGTCAGTGCCATCTCCATTTGTACCATTGGGTAAGGGTAGCATCACTAAGGCACCTGAAGCATCACTTAAAGCTGCTCCCCCATCCATACGGAATCTACGTCCAGTTTTTGTATCTCTACCATGTGGCCAAACTCTAATCCAAGCAGTATCTGGGACAGCTCCATCAAAGTGTAATACAATACTTTGATTTTCAGCAGTTTGTCCAGAAGTAGATCCTGAACCAGTTAAAGTGTAAGCACTAAATGAGGGACTGTCAAATTCTTCCAAAAAGACATCTGCATCACCCAATATAGGGCTAGTTTGTGGTCCCCACAATCGGTCAAGTTCAGGTGCAATAAACGAGACTGAAGCATCTGTGTCATTAAATCTTTCCATGACGGTTGTAGCCACAGCATCAATAGTATTTAATAAGATGGGATTGGCAGTATTTCTTTGGGGAGAGACACGCAGGCGTGAATCAGCCTGAGATGTATTTGTATCTCGTCCCAACCCAACTGTTAAACGTTCAATGTCTGTTATGGCAACACGTAGAAAATCACGATCAAGTGAATCTGTACTTTGCCAACCAGCAAAAGGGCTTGCCTCTGCAAAAGTAGTGTAGGGACCAGCAGGTAAAGGGGCTATTCGTGCAAGGGGAACAGTGTTTGTGTCTTCATCTGCACTGGAAGAGAGATCAATGGATGGATTTGAGTCTTCTCTTACTTTAAAGAGAACTTCGGAATTATCAATCGAATCAAGGTTAGTTAAATTGCTCGTAATTCTATCTTTTATTTTTTGTTCCAGTGGTCCTTCATGGGCATTGGTTAGGTGCACAGTTTTAGTCTCTAAAACACCTGTAGTACGTTGCCTATTTGTATCAGACGAAGCCCATAAATTTTCCCAGTCATCACTGGCAAGATGATTCCATATGGCGGCAAATGTGCCTGGATCATAAGGGTGACCATGAATGTCAAAAGCCCATAGCTTAGCAGCTATTAGTCCTAAACTATTTTGGATTAGCCTTGCACTGTTTTTTTCTGGTCGACGTAGTATAGTTGCAGGTTCTTCTGCATTACCAAAGCTATTATCACCACTATCAAAGGTTAAGCCTAGAAATACTGCTTTGTCTTCATCATCTGTTATGTCACCCATCATACTTTTTAAGTCACTGGGGTCTGTATCTGGCAAAATACTAGCAAGATCGGACATGTTAGAAATAGAAGAAATCGGTATCTCCATTGCTAAACGATTTATCTCTGGGCGAGTTATTTCACCTGCTGTAGCAGTTGTGGTACTGTCAGGTCGTGGGACTGCTTGAGATAGAGAAGCAAGACGGCTAGAAACTTCTGGTAATAAAGTAAAAAGCAATACCAACGCACCGGGATCAAATGCCTTTTCCCCATCTGCTTGGCGTAAATCTGCTAGTCCAGAAGGACGTGCATCCGTAGCGATAAAATAAGACAATGTGCCAGCTGCAGGAGCATTCCAAATAGCATTAATTTGTAAGCTACGTACACAAGAAAGATTACCTTCAGGAGGGTTAAGATTATCAAGGTCAGTATTCTCTAGACTTGGAACTAGATTTGGTATTTCAAACCAAGGTCCTAGTACTGGGGAGGTTAAGCCAAGTGTTGCTGGTGCTGGATTAAGATTTTCCATAATATACTCCTAAAATAAAATTATTCATAATATTGTATGCTCTACAGCAATACATTCTCTACCTATAGGGTCTATGATACGCACCCTATACTTTGTTCCATGGGGAATCAATAGACTAGGGTCAGTCATGTCGCCCAGTACTACAAAAGTAATGCCAGTCTCTGCATCTTGTTCAGAAAGCAAAGTCATTGCTTCATTTGGAAATATTCTTTCCACGCGTATGACCCATGCACCAAGACTAGTGGGTACAAGATTAACTGGATAGGAAAATGTTAATGCTAAATTCCGTATACCTAATGTTTCGATGTTTCCATTTTGAGTTTCAAATTTAGGAGGTGCTGGTATATTTTGAGGAAGGATATCAAGGTTTACAGGTGCACTTGGACGACTCCACAGTCCAGCAACTGCACCCGCTATAGATGATGCAGAACCTACTTCTGGTATGCCTTGAGCTTCTACAATCCAAGCATAATTTACAAAAGGAGAAAACTGTGCATTGGGTGCAATTAAAGCAGAACCAGTATCTTTTAATGTAGCCGTTTGTAGTCCTGTAGTTGGATCAATAGGACCAAAGTTTGCAGTATCTACTATGGGGTTACTCAATGGGTCTATAACACCAGATCGTGTACGTCTAATACGTGCTAATTCACCTTGGGTAACGCCTGGGCGCAATGTAATCGTCAACTCAACAACATACTTAAGTGGATCACCAGTAGGTGGTAGCAATTTAGCAGTAATGGATGGTCTCGCAGGGGGGTCGCTATTAGGAACACCATAAAATACAATATCAACATCACTTAACTTAGGACGGGCTGCTGTATTTACAGATTCTGCGACTATTTTGTAGGCACTTAAGGTTCTTAATGACCCTGAGAGTGCATGGCGAAAGCCTGTAAAACCAGGGGCAATGTCTGTCTCTAGTACATCTTTTAAACGTTCATATAAATAATCAGGAAAGCGAGCATTTTCTACTTTAAGCATGCTTGCCCGAGCAGCTAAGTCTGTTTCATTTTCTAAATCTTCTAGTAAGCTTGAAGCCCATGCTTCACCCTCTTTAGATTCGGTACGTAAATAATCACGTAAACGATTTTCATCAGTATAGTAAATAGCATATTGGACATTACTACCAGCAGTTGCCCAACGACGTTCAACCCAAGATTTTTTAGTAGAATCTGGGCGTGCTGCATACTCTAAAACATCTGGTATCGGCATTTGTACTGGTGGGTAGGGGTCATGCATCATGAGTTTTGCAGGTTCTGAAACATCTGAACGTTGACCTTGTGTATCAACCCAAACAGCTGTAACTTCTAAATCTCTAGATAATGTGGTTGGAATGATTGGCCCCAAAAATGTAATTCTCAATCCAAATTGATCATTTCTAGGTTCTAGAGGTGGTTCTGGAGGTGGTTCTGGAGTGATAGGTGGTTCAGGATGAATAGAAATCTTCTCTGTTACTAAAATAGTTAGCAAGGAACCAAAAGGTGCATTATTTGAACGTACAGTTAACTCTACATGAGACAAAGGAAATGAAGCTGGTGCAAGGGCATCATCTTCAGGTAAAGGTACAGTTACTGTTATGCATCCTTGGTGTTTATCAGGATTAAGTTCAGGTAAACATTTTTCACTTTCGTTGGTTGGGTCAGGCTGTTTATACGTAGCTATAACAGTTGGACGAGGAGGCACTGGGCGTAAACCCTTATCTCCTACAACGCTTGCCCATTCAGAAAATCTCCCAAAGCGATCCATCTGTGCCACATATTGCCTAAAATTATCAGCTCCTACTGAACTATCAGCTATGAAGTTTTCTTGTATCTCTTGATTTGTCTCTGATTGCTTCTCTTTGCACGCATTTAATCTATCACCAGGCTTTAATTTATAAATACCTGCGATGGTCAATGCGTGCCAAGCATTAGGCACTTTACCAAGTACAGAATTTTTATTTTGCCAATTGTTACTGTTCTGTGTTTGTCGTAGTTTGACAGCGAGACCTGCAGTGGCAACCAAGTTACTTATCTCTGTTTCTATACTACGTATGGGAGTGTTGATTTTACTTGGTATCCAGTTTAAGTGGCATGGTTTATCTAAGGATACAGGATTTACCTCATCAAGTACAGACATGTGATCTGCAACTGCAATACCTTGTAAGATAATGCTATTTTTTTCTTGTGTAGTATATTTTATATTTATATTTTTCGATTTTAAATAAGTACCTGCAGTTCCTTCGAATTGTGATATGGCTTTGTCTGTAGTTGTTCGACTTCCTAAGGTAGTTGCCTGCTTATAAAGAAGTGCAAAAAGTGGATCTTTAAACAATTCTTTATGGGTAGAAGGATCATTAAAAAAGCCTACTACTCTATAAATACTAAGCCGTTGTACTACTTCAGGATTACTCTTTATGTGATCAGTATCAAGGGTTTTGTATCCCATATAGCTTGCTACTCCAGGGTCTAGTTGGGACTGCAGCATTAGCCCTAGAGACCCAATGTTCATTGTCGCACTTTTGTCTTTAGAAATATTCTTGTTATCTTTACCAAGTATTTCTTGCTTAACTTTTTGAGCAAGCTGTGGTGTTGGGTCGTTGATTAAGTTTTCTAGTGGAGTTTCAATGCCACTAAAAAGTGTTTTAACCCTTGCATTTTCTTTGCTTTGTGAAAAATTTGGAGCTGAAAAACGTGCTGGGGCATTATGCGTATCTTGTAAGGGTAGACGCTTTGGAGCTTGCTTGTCTCTACGTGTGTTACAAAGAGATTCCCACTTAGATACATGTGCATATCGTACACCACCTTCATGTGGTAAGTTTAAAATATCAACGGTGACAAACTTAAATAAACTTTGTTTTTCATAAGCGTTAATCCATTGTATCCCTGCAATGGTTCCTTTGCCACGTACTACAAGTTTTTTAATACCAGTACCTGAAAATGCAAAGGGATTTTTGTTTCTTGAACCTAGTAAGGCATATTCTTGATTATCTGATACGGTCTGCATATAGGCAGTGACTTTAATGGCACTGGCTTGAGGGTTTCGTGAGGATAAGTCTATATCTCTAAAAATATCTGTACGTAGGTCTTTTAAGTTTGTGGGAAATAAATCTACAGCACTATTTAATCTACCTATGTTGCGACTTATATCTCTAAAGTTTGTTGGAAAACGAGATGATCTCCTACCTCTTGGTCTTGATGGAGTAGAGGAAGGGTCTGCTATTAACTCAGCCCAAATTGCCATATTTGTTGGCCCGCTAGGTAAGGTAACAGTAATTTCATCACCTAAATTGATGCTAAATGGAGGTACGAGTTCTTCATTGTACTGATTATGATAAGACACTACATCGGTTCGCTTAGGTAACCTTTTAAAGTTTTGCTGACTAATATCAGCACGTTGTAAAATAAAAGGCATGGAAGGTAAACCCAATAAAGGATTATGTGAAACACGTATATGTGCACCATTCTGTGCATGGCTATCACTATTATCGATAAACAGTGCTTGTACATTTAAAAGACTGGGATTAGAAAATCTAGGCATAATTAAAAACCCTCCAATTCAATAGTTAATGGTATGGATCGTAAAAATTTACGACCTATAATTGAACCTTCATTTGTGCTAAAGTTTAGCTCTAGGTCAATAGAATCTGCTGACATAATAAAAGTAGAAGTTGGCATCAAGAGTAAGCGCGTTGCATTAAATGTCATGCGTACAACTTCAAATGATACACCATCAATTGTTGCGTTAATCAACCGACATCTATCAACGGTTTCTACTTTTTTGTCATTTATTACTGATGCGGTACGGTTTACAGGCTCAATAGCATCAATCAGAAGGGCGACCATTTCCAAGCTAGAACCATCTACACTAGGTTTCCAAATTTGGAATAACCTAGGTTCATTTATAGGTAAAGCAAGTGTATCAAGACCCATACTTTGCATGGCAATATCAAACTCTAAATCGGATGCAGCGAATGTATCGCTTGGGATAATAGCATCAGGATTGAGTATAAGTTCAGATGGTGGCACTGGTGCAACACTTCCATCCGTTGTACAACCCATAGCTTCAATCATCTCTTTAGGATTTGCATAACGTGATGTTCTAAAGTTAACTGCATGTACTTTAACTTTATCTGTAGTATCACTCATTTTTCGAGCCATTAAATCAGCATCGTACATCACATTTGGTAGCAAATCAAATACACCTGCTAAGGTCACTCCTCCAAGCCCTGATGCATCATCTGGTAAACAAGGATTATCTTGTATAGCTTGAAGTATACGGGCGTCTACTACTGTATAGTACTCTACAGGTAAGCCCAATAAAAACAATTCACCTAATAGCGGTGCAACTATGGCACTAAAGTCTCCTCCAGATTGTGGTGGGGGGTCAGTCCTGCATACTTCTATATCAAATTCACGGTTAAATTGTTTTAAAAGATTGGCTATATAATTTTGGGAAAAATGGAATACAACAGGGTCATCGGTAAAATGAGCTATAGCACCATTTACTGGTTCACTTTCTAGTAAGTAGCGATCAAGATCACGAGGATCAAATAAATATTCATTGGCACCATCTTGACGCGAAGGAATGGCTGTGTCCTCTGAGGCAGTTTTAAATTGAAATGATTGCATCTCACCAGTTTGCCAAGCAGAAATAGTTGGAGTTGCAGGGGGTTCATTGTTCCCATTGTCGCTGTCACATGATTGAGAGTTTTCAGATGTTTCACTATCCTCAACCTGCCAAGATTGCCATGACCAGTCAACTTCAATTTTGTACTTTGTATGAGGCTCAAGCACAACAGGACGAGTAGAATTTGAAAGGCTATCTACAACAGATAAGCCAGCCAATAGGTCATCCCGTACCTCTTGATCACTTTCTCTCCATAAGGAAGAACGCTTATCTACAGCACAGAGACTCATCATCGTAATCGTTGAGCTTATAACGGGGAATAGCTCTATAGAAACTTGATCAAACACAGTAGTCGCATCTGCTGATTTATAGTGCACCACATTACAGATAGTTCCATCTTTGCGTGTATGTGTTGCGATGACCTTACCATTCCAACCTTGTTTTGTAGAAGAACCATCACGATCCATACTTGTAACAGTAGGAATGAGTAAGTCTTTCTTTTTATCACTATCAATTGGTTTTTTATCTATATTTTCAAAACAGATTTTAAGCAACACAGCTTTATCAGCTATTTTAATGATGAGCATGACAATGTTATTGCCAGATAAATTGACCGGAAGTAATTCATCTTTGGCAGTACCTTCTTGTGTATCTTGCTTGTTGGCATTTTTATCTAATGCAATAATATTGTATCTATCACCTTTATTTACAAAGAGTAAAAGCTCTACTGTGTTTACTGGAGAGGGTAGACTAATTGTTAAGCCTGATTTACCAAATTGTAACTCTGAGATACCATCATTACCCAATTTAAAAGTATTGTCTATTTTTTTTACGGTATCGACATTCATTAAGCTAGGTTCACCATCGGTATCCATAAATACTAGGTCTTCATAGATGAACTTTGATGTTTTTTCACGTAGTTGAAGCTTAGAAAAGTTTAGACACTTTTTATTTTCAGAATTAGGAATTTTATCAAAACAGCATATTTTGTATATGACTGCTTCATTGGATCCACCGGTGATGATGATGCCTTTTACAGGTACTTTTGCTTGAATACGGTACTCTTTTAGCTCTTGACCATTCGTCTGTATGGCTAAATCAACTTTCTTACCACTTATATCGATACCAACAATTTTAAGCTCACTTGCCCCGAGAAAAACAAAAATAGTAAAATCTTGACAAGTTTTAGGAAACTCAATAGTAAGACCTTCAGAGGGAATTAAAACTTCTACTGTGCCATCCGAGCCTTTAACGGTTGGGTTGTTTCTTGTGTCAATCCAGTCTTGTTGGCGTATCACTTGTCTAGTATTTAACGCAGTAAATGTAAAGTTATTAAATGTAAAACTAGGTTGCCCATCCAAATTACGATTTAAATTTTCAAAGGTTAAGCAATTTTCTTTTATCGGGTCTTGTGTGTCAGATGTGGTAGTACAACATACTTTATACAGAAGTATTCCTTTAAATTGGGGCTGAATCATAAGGGATTCAATTACATTAGTTGAATGTAGTTGTATATCCATAGGTCCAGAATCTTCTGCAATTAAAATTTCTTTTGTAGTGTTACCGCCACTATCTGTCATAGTAAACTTGATTTCTCCCTTGCTTAAAGCATAAAAGTATATTTTAACGCTTTGGCATGACTCTTTAAGTTGTATGAAAGCCCCTCCTTCTGGGATAAGCATATCTACTTGATTGTCTTCACCTAGACGTGGTGGATTTGTGTTTAATGCATCGACAGCATCTAGGGTTTGAAGTAAATCATTGGGTTTAAGTGCTGAGATTTTAAATGGATTAAGATCAAATTCCTCTCCTCTAATATTTGTTTTTATGTCATTAAACATATAACAATTACCCTCTGGGGTTTGCTTCATATCCTGACAAACAAGAAGTACTACTTCTCCTTGTGTTACATCACGATCAAGTTTCACATGCCAAGGCAAAGGCATATGGGCAATGCTATTATTCTGATTCATTTCTAAACCAGGTAAACGATAGCCTTCCTGCATGGTGTTGCCATTGACTGCTATGGTTGTTGTTGGGACTATTTGTCCTGCAGTCATACTTGTACCCATGCTGGCAAGAAGAGACTTTAGAGTGGTTCCTGTATATTCTTGGGTATTTATGGTGAAAAATGCTTCACCAACGCCTTTAAATTTACTAGGGTATGGGCCTGATGCTGGTTCTAGTCGTCGTAAAAAGCTACGCGACGTTGACAATATGCTTACATCTTTTCCTAGTAAACAAGCTGGTCGTGGCAATGGCACAGGTTCACAAACTCGGTCAACCATATCTGCAGGGTCACCAGGCTGCCCTTCCCCTCCGCCACTCGTACTTCGAGCCCAAGCCCATGGTTTCCAAGCCAATAGTTGCAGTCGTGTCGCTTCAGGACCAGAAGGAACGTTGCTACCGTCACCATCAGCATTATCAGATGATCGATATGATGTATGTGTCCATGCCGATAATAGTTTTTCTCCCGAGGGATTTGAAACGACTTGTCCATCTTCGCGAACTAATCGTATATTATCTAGTCTATAGGCATATCTAAGTCTACTTGAACCAAACCAAGGCTCTCCTGCTGGCTGACTTGTTGGACAAAATTGTCCACTAGAAGGTAAAGCATCTTGTATATAGTGAGCAAAATTTAAAACAGGTACGGTGTCTGGCCAAACAGTATTATTGTCTTTTGGAGAAACACCTTGGTTTGTCATAACTTTTTTTGGATTTCCATTAACATCTAGAACTATCTTGCCATTACTATCTCGTACTACGACTTCTTGAAAATCAAATATTTTTTCACCTACAACTGAACCCGTACTTGCTTCACCCATAATAGAATTAAGACGATCAGTTAAAGCAATGGATTTTACAGGTCCATCTGGTGCAGGTGGAATGAATGTAGTAGCTGTGCCAACAGTAAAGTCAACACAACCTTTTAAGGAGAAGAAGAACATGTCTACTTCACCACAAAAACATCCTTTTAGTGCGATGTTTGGTTCCTTTTTGGGTAATTGGATGTATGTTAGGACTATGTCTCCTTTCACTGAGATAGAAATAACAACCAAATCCAGCTTGCCTTTTACAAACAATCCTCCTTTTATAATAAGGGGATCTGTGCCCATACCTACAAGTATGACTGCGGAGGCAGATAAACCTATGGGTCCAGCATCCCAGTCAAGGGCGATTCCCGCACCAAAACCAATAGCAAAACCATCAAAATTGAAATCTTCGTTGTTTCCTAACTTTTGTATACCTCCACCTTCAATCATAAGGTAGGCCCAAGCTTTTACGTTTAATGTATCAGGTAAAAAAGTTATAGTTATAGGTTGACCAGTACGGCGATTGACTCCATCAGCACCAAGACGAATATAGACATTCTTTTGAGGCTCTATACCTGGTTCTACTTTAGGGAAGTAAGCACCAAAAGGAACGTTTAATTTTAAAATTTTAGGAATTTCATACTGAGCACTCACCGCAATTATGACCGCGTCAGGGTTAATAATAGCCAGTCCCGTTATGGTTGCGGTATCGCCATCTTTTTTATCTTTTGCGGGTGTGTCAGGAATACTTAATAGATTTACTTCAACACCTAAAATAACCTCGGGGTCTGGAAAAGCAACCACCACCATACCTGTGACTGAAAGGGAAAATGATGCATCAGGGAGCGTCCCTAAAATCACACCTAACCCAAGGGCATATTGTGATTTTTTAGGTTTATATTTTTCTTCTGGATCTTTTCTCCACCAGCCTATCTCACGTGTAACTACATCTGATACGTTGGCTATGTCTCGAGTACCATTGATCACGGTTTGTCCTACAAAACCATGAATGGCTATGGGTAGTGTGCCTAGGGGTATGCCCCCAGGGAATTGTACTTTTGCAAACAAGTTTAAGAAAATGGCTGGGGCTATCTCAGGGGGGCTCCCTATAGCGATGGCTACAGAGGCATTCACCTTCAGAGGGATGACTTCCATGTCAATTCCAGCTTTGATAACACCATTATCTTCAATTTTTAAGCGTCCTTCACCTTTTAAAGTATTTGGGATGTCTACTTTGGCTTTTAACCCACGCAGACTAAAGCCAGGCAAAATGGGTTTCCCATCGCTATCTATGTCAAAAGTAATACGGAAAGAGGCGTCAGATATTTCTACTACTCCAATATCTAAAGCAAGTGCCAGTGTAGGCTCTATCCAAAATGAACCTACTCCCATTTTGAATTCACTAATACGTAAGAGTTTTCCTAGCGGCCCATCAATTTTCCAAAGTCCACTGTCTTCAATGGTCATAGAGTCACTGTTGTATGCAAAACCTATCTTATTAATGAGTGGGGCACTAGAATCACTATTGTCAAATTCAACACCTACTTTTGTATAGCGGAGTTTCATCGGTTGTTCTTCATCCGTTTTTAGTCCTAATGCACCACCATTGATATGTAAGGTATTTGTATAATCAACAGTAAGTTGTGTTTTAAAACTTTCAAGTGGGTCACGTACGGTTCTGGTCTGTGCATGAGCTTCAAAGGCAATGAGCGAAGAGTTTGAACCTTCCGAAATAAGCTTTTTACCCGAGCCTAAATCTACACTAGCAAAACCTGCGATAGTACCAAGTGCACCAAGACGAACAGCAGAACCAAAAGCATCATTGTCAAAATCAACGCCAGAAGCCAACATAGGACCAAAGGCCAATGCTGCTACCAAATTTGGCTGTACTATTTTGGCTAAACCATCTGGGTCACCTTCTGATTTCAATCCTAAAGTTATATCAGTAAATCCTGTTAAATCATCAAATACATATCCACCATAAAAAGTCAACACTTCACTTGTGGTGCTTATGCCATCTGAATCGGAAGGAGTCCATGCATATTCGAAGGCTGCCAAATTTGGAATGATATCTGTCCACCCTTTAAAACGAGGCTTGTCCCAGCCCAAATTGAGTTTGACTCGATAGAGAGCATTTGGAGCATCGTTGTTACTAGGAAGTGCAGAACGTTCTGAAGAAGGTACCAATACACGTCTATGTGTGGGGTTTAGTGCATCTGGCTTTACTCTACTTTCAGGGTTTACTGCTGTGCCTCCTATAGCATAAATATCAGCTCTACGGTAACATACTCTTTTTTCTTCTATACTGGGATTAAGAGGTTTACTGCGTTTACCATTGCCATTAGTTTTTTTAGGGAAAGGAGCACTTGTTTCATTGATATTAATGAGACGACCAGGATGTGTTTCATAATCAGGAGTTGTTAAACCTTCTAGATCCGTTAAAAGAGTTGCAGTATCTTGTTCTCCTACAGCCTCAACAGGAGTAGCATTTGTAAATAGTTGTTGTACAGCCATTGCACGATTTTTTGATAAATCAAGATTATAGTCATCTGTACCAATATCATCACAACGTCCAATGATTTGAAATTTTGCACCTGGGAAACTTGCCACCCAAGCTAAAAGGTCTTGAACAGGAAAGTCTTTATTTGCATCAGGTGAACTAGTCGGTTTCCAAGGTTTCTTGTTTTTACAAAGTTTTTCTTCTGCCCAAGTGTGAGGTTTTTCTTTGTCAAAACCAAACAAAATTTGTACATGTCTATTTTCCTCAATCACAGCAGGAGCACCACCTTCATTTATGGAGACTTCAGCAATAGCACCACTAGGCACTGTAATGCTAGAGCTTGTAAAAGTTGCCTGAGCATCTGCACCTTCTAGCTCTCCTTTTTGATGAAAAGTTTCTAAGTCATAGGTGCCTAAAACTTCTGCTATATCTACAGGATTGTTTAAATCACTTTGTTCAAAAACACCTGTTTCACATCCGATATATAGTTTTTCCTCTGCGTTATCTCTGACATGTATCCTAATATGTGTACTTGCTTTTGGTTCATCAACTTCTATGACTTTAATGGTGTAGTATTTACCAGAGTCTTCTGGATTTAGAGTTAGGGTTAAACTTGTATTTTCACTGTTAATGCCAAGTTCTTCACACGTCCATTTAAACTTAGTATTTGTAGATGTTGGTGAGGCTGAGGCTATTAGTGCTAGACCTTCTAATTTCTCTTTTGGCCCTGTCAGTTCAAGTATATTTTCAAGATTAATCCCAGTAAGCGAAATTTTAGGAGCGGTACCACTTGCAATCATCTTTACAGTAAAAGGGGGTTTTCTTAAACGTCTTTCATCTGCCCCCGTACCTACTATCTCAATGGGAGTAATTTTTATTTTGCTGCCATGCTTTACGAGACCTCTTGCACTTTCTGCTGCGATATCTTTTTTTGGAAAACAATCTTTAGTTTCTGGAAAACAATACTCCGCTTCCCAACCTGTTATGTCACTATCTTCAGGAAGGGGGGTGAGAGTCATTGCAACATGCATATAGACTTTTTCATCAGGCAATGCTTGGATTTCCAGTATGCTTATACCGTCCTTGTAACTTGTGGATGTTGGAGTTGTGCCACCATCTTGTGTAAATACAAAAGTTGATGCTGAAAGAGGAGACTGACCAAATTGAATTTCGAGTTCACCTTGTAGTCCAGTGGGATCACCGATTAAAAAGTTTTCTAAGCCTGCAGAAAATTGTGACCCTCCTAGTACATTTGGGGGTAGATAAAGTGTAGCTTCTTTAATCGCAAGTCCAGCCCAATCAGCAGACTGTCCCCGCTTTAAAACCTGTGGAGGAGAGTATTCACGTGAAAAATCAAACAAAAGACTGCGTAATGTCATTCCAAATTGAGATTTTCCAATCATGAAATGGGGTGGTGTACATGTGACAGAAAAAATTGTGCCAGATTCTTCCATAGGGATAAAAGGATCACTACTAGAAGAGGGATCAAAAAGACGAATGACGACAGGTTGCTCTGCATCAGCACGTTCAAACCTTAATCCAGCACTTCCTGTGATTGCAGTGGGTGGGTTCCCTTCTTTAGGGACTAAATGACGTGGAATAGTACCTACTTCTGCAATATAATCTGCTCCGATGAGTCCATCCAATACTAAGGTGAGGTCATTTAAAAGTATATCAAATTGCCAAGACTGGGCACTAGGCTCTAAGTCATCGACGATGTCTTCTCTTATGAGTGAAAGTTGGAAAGGAACACCGGTGGAAAGTAAAGGTATTTTTAAACTACCAAATGAAAAGTTAAACTCTTCTATGTCTTCATCATCCAATGTATCGCTAAGTGATTGTAGTCTGCCAGTATAGATGATGGCACTATTGCTTGTTCTTGTTTTTAAATCAATAGCAACAAATTTACGGATAAATTGTGCAATATCTCCTGGTAAAACCTGATTTATTTGATCTGTAACTGTAAATAACTCTATAAGTGCAATACCCGCTTTGCGTCCCATTTTAAAGCCCCTTTCAACTTGTGTAGCTTTATATGTATTAAGTTTATTTCCTAGTATGACAAAAAAGTGTAACGAATCGTGAAAAATAGTGAAAAAGATTCTACTTTTCTGATAAATCCTTTTGTATCATTAGTTCCGAAAATGTTTTAGTAATGGGTAAACTTGTACCCTCTTCTACAAATAGCCACTGCCCAGATGGATTGATTTCAAGAAAAATATAGTCGCCATTTGGTCGAAGTCTCATATCTATCGCACCATAGACAAGTCCTAATCTATCCATTAGCTTTAGAAGAAGATTTTTGATTTCTAGAGGGAGTTCATAGGCTTCCATTGTTGCTTCACTCATAACCATGCGAAAGTCGACTTTGTAACTGGTGTGATTAGTATAGATGGCGGCAGTAAAAATTTCTTTTCCTATGATAGTAATACGTAAATCAGCTTCTGCTTCTACATACTCTTGAAATATGACAGGTGAATATTTGACACTTTCAATAAGTGCATGCTCTTCTTCTTTTAGTAATCTTGTTTCTCTCCATGTTTCTTCCGTTCCAGAGAATGGTTTATAAATGACTTGTTCTTTACCATGTAATGAGATGAATTGTTTAGCTTTGCTAGGGTCATTGGTGATGCAAGTATCGGGAATGAGCAAACCAAGTTTTTGAGCTAGGTTTAACTGATATATTTTTTTTGATGCTTCTTCATCTCGTACTGGATTGTTAATCCAAAATGGATTTAGCGTTGCCCATACACCTGCAAATGTTGCATGGCATTCAGTGTAGATAAAATTGATATCATCTGGAGATTGGATATCTTCATGTATCTTAAAAGGCTGAGGTCTTCTCCACCAAATAACAGAACATTGTGATAAGTCTATTTTTACCCCTTCATCAATAAGCGTGTATATATGTTCTCCCATCTTGTTTGATTCAATAGAAATACGACTTTTTTGTGGAAAGTAAGATAAATCTACTAAATGAACATCTATATTTTTGTTTTTTAAATACTTCAGCACCGCCATAGCATGACCGTCTTGTTCTGATGAGATAATAAGAATCATAGTTTTTCCTTCTATAAAAATAAATCTATCGACATATTAAAAATTTATGTCGATAAAGACTACTATTGACCATACAAGAGTGATTGATATTCAGCGATTATTTCCTCATATTGTTGTTGTAATTGTTCTAACATATTTGTATTCTCTTGCATTTCTTGCTCTAGCTGCATAAGGACAACTTCATATTGCTCTACGATTTGTTCATTTCCTGTAGAGTATTGAGTTTGGCATTCTGCTTCATTGGTTCTTATGTGATGTGGTGTGGCAAGTATAAATGGACGTTTAGTGTTTGTAAATCTAGAGTTAGGTTGTCTAAATTGATCTCCAGGAATCTTTAGATTACCAAATCTATCAGGTATTCTATTATCTGAGAATGGAGGTTTGTCATAGGCACCAAGTTTTACATCTCCGTTACGTGGTGTAGTGAAATTATTATCTTTCCAAGGCGATGTACCTGGATTATCTGTCCATGGATGAGTTTGTTGGTCTCCCCAAAGTCTTCCTGGAAATGTACCTATGAAGTCATTCCCCCTAGGAGAAGTTATATCATCAATTGGACGTTTTAGTCTATCTGTGTCTGGATTTTTTAATATATCATCTTCGGGATGTTTTAATATATCATCTCTTGGATGTTTGAATGTTGGGGTGGTAATACGGCGAAGAGTTGGCGAACTTTCTATAATAGATGTAATGCGGACACCATGGTTATGGCTATTGTCTGGACCTGGGCCACTTCCACTGCAACCTCCATTGGTATGTATCCCTACTATGTGACCATCAGAAGCACGCAGTATACCCGCACCAGAACTTCCTCCTAGTGTGTCTATATCGTTGTACCCGATACGTGCACCATGCAAATCTGTTGTAGGACCTGCTTCAATACGTTTAGGTACACCAGCAGGATGTCCTATAATGCAAAGCATGTTACCTACATTTGCATCTGTAGTAGAGACTTGTGTTACTCCAAATGTCCCCCCAGGGTTGCCACCTAGTCTTACTATGGCGAAGTCAAGACCTTCCAGCCGGTATTCGACCAATTCTAGAATTGGAAAACTTTGTTCTGCACGAGGATTTCCACTTGGGTCATCTTGTCTGTTAAACTGTATATGCATATTTGTTGCAATCTCAGATGACGGGATAGTAGTACCTGTCATGTTGTCTTTTGGTCGTATCCATCCACCACCTGTTTGGTCAAAACAATGCCCAGCGGTTAAAAATAAATTGTTTGAAACAAGTGTCCCCGTACAAAAGTTTGCACCTGATGTGTTGCCAGGGTTAGTATATATGGAAGATAGATTATCATTCCACTGTATCATGCCAACAGGTCGCTCATGTGCAGTAACAAAAGGGATGTTTACACCAAGTGTACCATCATACTGTTCTACGGGTTGAGAATCGTCCCTTCCTCCACATATAGTCTCCAATAATTCTGAATATACACGTTCATTTTCTGGTTTATGAAAGTGTTCTTTTACTTCTTTACTCATGGTTTCCATCTTATCTGGACAAATAGGGTAGAGTCCATTGTCGCAATGTGTTTCTTCTTCGTGAGAAGTTAATTTTTTCTTAGCCATGATATTTTCCTTTTTATAATATCTTTAAGTTTCATCTTGAAACCAATAGCATGTTTATATGGTCAAGTATGACAAAAAAGTGTAATGAAGTGTGAAAATAGAGAAGTTTTATAATAGAGTAGAGAAAAGAAGCGCGTATTATAGTATACGCGCTTCTTTATAGGGTTTTAAGATACTCAAGTAACTCAAGGCGTTGTATTTCACTGAGTTTAGGTAGTACTTCTCCATTGGCTAGAGGGGTTTTGCCTGCGGCATATTCATGCCCAGTGTTTAGATTACCCTTCAGAGAAGTGTCAAAGGTGAAACCTGTGTAGCCTGAAGTACGGAAGCCCACTTTTTGAGGGTCAAATTCTCTACTTCCTACTTGGAAACTAGTAGGTCTTTGTGATTGAGGTAAGAGTAAGTCGTAGAGGGTAGGGACAGAGCCATTGTGCAGGTAAGGGGCAGTTGCCCATATACCATTGAGAGGGCGTGCTTTATAGGAGAGTAGGGAGGCATAGGGGTTGGCCGTTGTGTCTGGAGTGTAATCACCCCGTTTAATAGTCTGCTTGACATCATTTTCTAACAATGAAAAAAAGATATCATAAATCCAATCTGACCAACGAATGATAAAAGTTTTATCCATATCAGGCGTAGCGACTACATTGCGTGTTGCCATGGTGAGTATTTCTGCAACGGGTGCCTTTTCTTCTAAAAATACCTTACCTACAGGACTATCTAGATACATGTTTTCTACGATACCCGTGTATCCTAGTTTATTTACACTATTTTGTGCCATGGTTGGGTCTGTTCCTACTTTGTGTATAGAAGACATTTTGGCTATGAGTCTTTTTTCAGGGTTGTCTCTGTCCCGCTTTGTATGACAAGAGAGACAATAGGTATCATAAAGTTTTTCACCTTTTTTTGCTTGTTCATGATGTATGTTGCCCAATATATTCTCAGGCCATTGTGGTGATTTGAGATGTTTAAGTTGTGTTTCAACTCTATAGAGATTACGTACATCAATAGATGAGGCATAACTTATATGCGTAGAAGATAAATCTTGACTCCCAATAAGCGAGGAAAGTGTAAAGCCTTTTTTCTCTTCCCAATCAAGTGTGCCAAACACGCCAATGACTTGACCGATATTTCTACCCATTGGCCCAAGGTTTGAATTGTCAACAATGCCATTCCATTGGATATAGTCATGTTGCACGATATCCCATAAAAAAGGGTAACTCACCGGCCCATTGGCTTTGGTAAATAGCTTGTCAAAAATTTTCTTTCTTTCCCCTTCTCTTAAATAGGATGAAACATTCGTGACAATATGCGAATCTGGGACACCATGGTCAGAGAGTTTTGTCCATATTTCTTTGGTTCTTGCTTCTCCTATGGTAGAGAGAAGTACATTGGTTAAAACTTTTTTGTTGATGGTATGCTGTGCAACCCTGTTATATATACGTCCGAAAGCATCAAGTCTTGCATAGCCATAAGTAAGAGCATCTTCCTCTTCTCCATGGTTGATGGCATTGTAATTTTCTATTTGGGTTTGAAACTTAAAGAGATCTATAAGAATTTCATCACTGTTTTTATAGGACTTGGAAGAGAAGAGAGATTTATCTTCATTTCGCTGGAGTACATTAGCAACAAAGCGATTTCTCTTGGGTGCATCATAAAGAGTATCGCTCAGTGCCGCTTCAAGGTCAACCATAAAAGTATCCATGTTCGCCATTGTTGGACCCCCATCAATCCTCAGAGATTTTCCTTTATAATTAATCTGTGTCGTATGACAGGCAGCACAGGTAAAGCCTAGATACTCTTTGTCTTGGTACACATCTTTAGCAAAACCTAGGGGCAGTCCATCTTCATTACTAAAGGTGGGTTTTTGGATGAGGTAACGATAGGTGTTCATATGTGCATTGTCTTTAAATAACGTAGGGCTATTCTTTTGCTCTAAAACCATAAAAAAGTCATAGGGTATGAGGTTAGAGCCTTGGGAAGTATTGTAAAACCATAAACTTTCGCTTTCATCCCAGCCTTGGTTAAGGTAGAGGGGTATTGAGTTGTTCTTGTCTAGGGGGTCATTATATGTAGCCATAGCTCCCCTCTGACTATCATCATCCCAGAATTCCCATTGAAATAAGATGCGATTGACTATAATCCCTACTGCATACAGGATAACAATAATCACCAATACCCATTTTAAAAGAGTACGTGCCGTGAACTTATCAAAGACTTCTTTTTTACTAAACATGATAATCCTTATAAATCTTTTTTTAAACCATAGCAATCAAGCTATTGTCGAGGTCATGTTGCGTACCAGCCACTAATAGGTTTATCAATTGTTGGACTGATTTGTATAAATATCCCAGACATACGCGCAAGGATTCTGGCAATAGTGGAAAATTACTACAACCATTGATACGGATGAGAGATAAAGATAAGATAGAAACCGTGATTAAAGTATGATGTTTTAACATATTAAATCCTTTATGCGTTGTGACACTTTAAGTATGACAAAAAAGTGTAATGAATCGTGAAAAATGAGAAATATGATTTTGATCTGTGGTTATTGTAGTATATCTTCAGAAATAGGGTTGACAGATCAGTGAGATGCTTCATCCTATGAGGCGGTTAATTTTCCATGGGTAAACTATAACAAAATACACAAATGGAAAGCAATAAGATTTAAAATAGCATACGTAGATAATAAAAAGCTAAATAGAATGATAATACTATGGTGATACCAAGAGGCAAAATCCAAAAAGAACGAAATGTAAATGTATAAACTAAAGTATAGATAAGTATTAAAATAACAACAGATAAAAATACAATAATATTGAGTTCTATAAATACTACAGGTACATGCGTATTTGCAGTTTTATTAATAATATATAGATGTACTATGGATGCGAATTGTAGTATAAAAAGTAGCAAAGGTAAAATTTTTAAGTAAAACATTTAACCATCGCCAGTATGTGCATATTCATCTAAAGTTCCTCCTGCTAGAAGAAGTTTTCTATCTGATTGTATCACATATATTTCATTTCGTAATAAACTTTCTAATTGGTGTAAATACATATTTGGTGTTTGTAATTCTTCATCATAAGATTTAATAGTTTTATATAAAGTGAGTAATTTTATAGAATATTTTAATGCATTATTGGCACCTTTAGAGTGACCTTGTTTATCTGGTTTACCATGTTTATGTGCATCTTGGCTATTGTATCCTTGTATTTGCATAATTTTGTTATCACTATTTCTTTGCACATGAGAAGAAGAAAAGGCATCTTGTATCATGTGAAGGATTTTTCCTATATGAAACAGACCATCATCGCCTGATTTGTTCCAAAAACCACCATCTCCCATACCTGCATTTACACCCATGGAAAACCATTCTTTGGCTTGTGTAATAATCATCTCTATGACTTCTTGGTTGGTGTGATCTCCAGTCGGAGCCATAGAGTGCCAGTATTGATTTTTCCCATGATGACTTTCATAAGCGAGTGTGCCTGGTTTGTCCAAATTTCTCCAAGTATTAAAGTAACATGTTTCTATAGAGTATTCATTTTGGCAAGGAACGTCAGGCCATGCACACCCTTCATCTAATCGATAGTCATAAACAATATTAACTTTATTGGCAGCTTTTTGCGTGAGGTTCTCATGGATTGCACCCCCACCACGTATTTTGAAGAATTCACCTATGGCTTGCTTACCATTGTTAAGTATTACGGCTGCTTGATCATCTGTTTTGTCTTCGGTATAAAGTAATGTTTTTGCTTTCGTTTCTTCATTAGGTGTCTGTTGTAATACTTGAGGACGAAAGCTTTTTAGTTCATCTGTACTTGTCTGTATATGAAAGTTTGCAAAGTGAAAATCACGTTGAAGAAGTTTATTATGATAAATAAATGCATTAGCAAAATGTGTACCTTCATCTCCTTTTGCATCACCTTTTAGTGTGTCATATTTATTTCTTAAAAGATAGTCTACATAATGTCCAATCTCCTCTATCATGACTCTAAAAAGTGTCCAAGAATGCTCAGGAGAACTTTGAGCATCTAATATAAAAGTTTCGTTGATATAAATACAACCGCTATCATGAAAGGCACCCTCATTAGAAGTTAAATTGTTTGAAATCTGCCATAAAGGTAATGGTACAGTCTGATCTTGTATCTCTACCATGAGTTTTTTTATCGCTTCATCTTGGATATCTTCTCCAAAAATGGAATGTAAAACAATAGTATTCCTAGTAGAAGAATCATTTCCTATAGATTTAGATATATCAAAATAGGGTGTTTTAAATTCAGGTGTCGGCTGAAGATAGAGTGCACAGTCAACCGATATAATTCTTGCTTTATTTTGTACATTAATAAACTCTTTTTTATGAATGATAGCTTTAGATGATTTTGTTGGCTTCGAACAAAATAGTTCTGAAAAATAATCTATTATTCTTTTAATAAAATCCATCTTTTTTCCTTTTAACTAACGTGTGTCATGCCTTAGTATATTTAAGGCGTAAGGGTTACACAATTTGCATTTGTTTCAATAGAAACAGGTAATGGTGTACACCTTCGTTATTTTCCTCTAGTATGACAAAAGAATGTAACGAAGTGTAAAATGAAGAAAGATATTTATTTGAGTTTATATCCTTCCCCATACACTGCGTCGATACATATATCAGGTAGCTTTTTACGTAAGTGAGAGATTTGATTTTTGACTGAGTCGTAAGAAATATCTTTTTCAAAAGCATCTTCCCACACGGAAACCATAATCTCTTCATAGGAAACATTAGAACCCTTATGATGAATAAGGAGTTTAAGTAGTCGTTGTTCTTTTTCTGAAAGAGGCACAAGGTTGTCGTCAATACTAAGCACCTCTTTTTCTTTGTCCCAGATATAATTACTAGCCAAATTTATAAAACGAGAAGGATTTTGACGTAATTCTTCTGCTAAAAGTTCCATAGTCTCCTTAAAGAGTTTGGGGGCTATGGGCTTGATGAGGTACTTGGTAAGTTTAAGTTCAGTAGCAGCAAGAAGTTTTTCTTTCTCTGTATGTGCGGTGAGCATTACTATTCTGACTGTTTGGTCTTTCTGTCGTACTGTTTTGGCTATATCTAATCCACTCATATGAGGTAAATTTATATCTAATATGAGTACATCAGGATGATAGAGTTTATATAAGGCTAAACCTTCTTCCCCATCAGATGCCACATAGACCGTTTTAAAATAACTCTCTAAATATTCAGTAATGTTTGCTTGAATTTGAGGTTCATCTTCAACATAAAGTATAGAGTGATTTTTAAGAATACTTAACATTTCTCTCCTTTTTTTACAGTATGACATAAGAATGTAATGAATTGTAATGGTTTAAACATTTGGGATACGTATGCTAAACATAGCCCCATTTTTTGTATTTTCTGCATGTAAAGAACCATGCATATTTTGTTCAATGATGATTTTGGCAATATAGAGTCCCAGTCCAGTACCACCTGTACTTTTTTTAGTGGTAAAATAGGGGTCAAATATACTATCTAAATATGAGTTATCAATTCCCTCAGCATTATCTTCAATGGAGATAAGAAGATTTGTCTGGGTTAAAGATACTTGGATAACTATTTTTTTTGATTCAATCTTACGTACCTGTAAAGTATCAATAGCATTATTGAGTATGATCATAATCACTTGGATAAGTTCGTTGTTATAGCCAAAAAAGGTAAGACCATTGCTTCCTATAACTTGGACATCTATATCTTTTAATGTCTCTTCAAAGAGTTCAAGGATGCGTACAATAGATTTGTCAATAAAAAAATGGGTCTTTTGTTTATCGGAGCGCAGAAGAGAACGAAAATCTTCAATAGTTTGGGACATATGGGTAGTCAGGGTAATCACTTCATCCATTTTGTCTGCTAAATATTTTTGAGGGTTGTTTTGCGTTTCTATAGCTCTATCCATATTCATTAAAATGGCATTGATATTCATAAGAGGTTGACGCCATTGATGGGCTATGGAGTCTATCATTTCACCCATACTAGCTAAACGACCTTGGCGTAAAAGTATTTTTTCTTGTTTGTGACGTTGTTGTACCTCTTTGCTTACTTTTTCTGTAAGCTTTTTATTGAGAGTTTCAAATTCTAGGGCATCATTTTCAATTTTTTCAAGAAAAAAGTAGGCAAATGCGGTAAAAATAAGTAGGGAATTGAAGAAAGTAAAAAGAGCAAAAGTAGAAAAGTTTAATGCATAGAGTATATGCATGACTAATATAACAAGGAGTACTAAGAACATGATCATCAAGCCATACCTTTTCCCTAGTAAAATAAAACTACCAAAAACAAGAAGAAAAAACCAAATTAATCTAAATTCATCAGAAGGAACAAGCAGTAATCCAGCAGTAAAGAGTATGGATGCACTAGTAATAACAAGATTTGCAATCAACAAGTAGTTATTTTTGTTTTTCTTTAAAAAGTACAGAGAGAAGAAACAGATGAATATATGACCCAATAAAAAGAACTCATATCTTGGGTCATAGGTAAAGATTTCAAAAATAGAAGCTATGTAGTTGATAAAGGTAAAAATGACAGAGAGCAATAAGAGAGAATAGAGTAAGTTAAAACGGAACTTTTGTAGGTTTTCTTTTTGTGAAAAATTGTGTTCGCTAGTAAAAATTATTTTTAATAACTTCATTTTTACAGCTCCTTAATATGGTGCATATATTTACATATATTACTATAAATTCTCTTTTTATCAAAATTTCGCTAAAATCACGGCATTATATATTAACCGAAAAGGATTGTAGTGAAAGTTACAGTAAAGAAAGTAGATGATGCAAATATCATCGTAAGTGGTACACTTGATGCAGCAGCAATAGATGCAAACGTAGAGAAGCTTGCTAGACAAGCAGCTAAAGAAGTAAAAGTAGATGGTTTTAGAGCAGGGAAAGTACCTGTTTCTGTGGTAAAACAAATGCATGGCGATAAACTGGCGCAAGATGCAGAGGGTGAAGCACTAAGAGAGCTTATCGATGCGGGTCTTGAAAAAGCAAAAGTAAATGCCGCAGACATGATAGGTCAGCCAGGGTTTAAAAAATATGAGAAAACAGATAA
>JAUTWP010031104.1:0-13372 GCA_033042655.1 Cyathermia naticoides
AATGACGTCCAATAACCGATAAGATAAAAATCAATGTGTTCCAGTGGCGTCGTTAAACAAAACAAACTTTACTTTCCCACACCATAGGCTACCCAGAAGTCTACATCAGAGTTAATCTGTGAAAGATCATGAAACAATGTCTGTGTCCACAGTGCTTATTTAGACAATTGTTAAACCATTCTCCAGTACATGTTTCATGTGAACTAAAATCCTTGAGTTGGCCTCATCTGTATTGCAGCTGGACATTTCAATTCTAATATACTAGTATATAACATTCTCTCCAGCTGTGATATATGCCAAACTCCCTGTGGGACAGTTGAAAACTGCCACCTCTGGAAAAAGACTTCCAAACAGTTCTTTCTTATGTATAGGATCAATTCATAGAGGAAGTAATTCCTGTTGTTTGGCAGCCTGGTGTCACCAGATACTTTTCTGCTCACATCTTTCTCTCTGGTTGACACATTCAAACTGTTCTGTATGCATCCATACAAGGTCCAGTCATGTTGTGATTTCTGCAGATGTCACTCCAAGTAGAGAATGAACACATTGTTTGCCTATTCATGGTGTGTTTCAGGCAAGCAGTGCACTATTATAGCACTGTTCAGGACTTTACAATCAAATGTTGCAGGTGGCTCTGTCTGATTTGGCTTCTCTGTGCATTGCAACAATTGATATGTTGTATCTAGCAAAGTAACAGGAAAGGAGGATATGATTGTACTTCATGCACGAAGAATTCATTGCTATCATCATGCCTAATTTGCAATGAAATGTATAACTGTCCAAAGAGATCCACATTGTCATCAAGTACTTAATTTCTTGACATACTTGAATGTTGCTTAGACTATTGTCAAGATTAAGGGTAGCAAATTCTTTAAAATCGGATCATGTACCGATATGGATGGAGCAAAGGCAATCCACAAGGACTGTGGTTACATACTACCGATACATTTTTGGACCTGTGTATTCACTATGGTCTCACTCGTACAGTTATGACTGTCAAGAATTACAAACTCGGATGTCATCCAGGATGGGATAGCCCATCTTTCTTAAGACTTTAGATAGGTTATCAACTTATCTATTATTTAGGTGGCCATATTTGAATTTTGATACCATCTTGAAAATAAATGACATGCAAAATACCTAGCCCAGAACCAAAGTAGCAACCATATGGAATTTAGATCACCTTCTGAAAAATTAATTGGTTAAAGATCAAGGTCAGTCAAAGCAAAAATCCTGGTCCGATGCCATATTTGCTAATTTATGTGCATGTGCTATATATTTATGCCATGGTTAATTGTGATGGTCAGTCATCCAAGATATTTAGCTGTGATGCTAGAAAAGGAGTTACATTAGCAATGCACCTACCTATCTTAAGAATCAGGTTCAGTGACCAACAAATCCTCATTTTGACATGTTTCATGACAGAATTATGGTTTTCTTAGTGGCCATATTGGATTTTGGATGCCATCTTGAAAATGTGTGACTCCAAGATGTGATCCAAGAAATGATTGTCCATTTTTGTATGACATTAGATAGGTTATCAAAATCACGTCGAAGTTACATCTGAAATTAATGGTTTTCGTTGGCGGTCATGTTTGATTTTTGATGCCATATTGACATATATGCAAACCTTGCTCAGAATCAGTTTCACTGACCTTAAAAACCCTTGATTTGATACTTCATTTGTCTATATGTGAGTACTATAGACAGAGATATATAGTACTTCAATTTCGGTGGTAGCCATTTTAGATTTTAGCTGCCATCTTGGAAAATCCATAATGGTCAAGACCGCATCTAGGCTAAACTCTATTGATAGGTTAAAAAGAAGCAACATACTAAATTTGGTGCTTTTGTCTGCTAAGTAGCATTAAAATTGCTAAGCCACTCGACTATTACTGAGATTTTTTTATTTTACTCAATTTTCCTACAGTACATAACGGGTTAATGTATCAAAGCTATACATCATTGTGAGCGTGTTTGTTTTTCAAAAAGTACCCATATGAGTACTCTATTAAATATATTTTATTCAGATTTCTTTATGAAATAGTTATGGTTGTAGTCTATCCCATGTATGTAAACACCTACTAAATTTTAACTTTTCCTGCTGGCATGTGACCTTTGACCTTCCTATGTCATCACCAATGATCCAATCATTAATTTGATACTAAAATGGAGAACTACCTATTTGCTAAAGAATGAGACCAATTGTGTTAAGTAGAACTACTTATGACTAGTTTGTTATCCCTACCCCCTATTTTAGAAAAATAAATGTCATAAAAAATTCCGACCTTTGACCCAAGATTTCTCTCTGCCTGCACTAATTTTCCAGAATGTCAACATTGGCTTCCTGAATCCTGACATCAAGATGAACATTTTGGTATATCAACCTATGTTGTAATTCTGGTTGGACTATCTCGAAAACTTTAGGACTTTTTGGCCCTCTGCTGCTCTACTATAACACTAAAATGCAAAAATATGAAGGCACAGATAATAGGATGCTAGTACGGTTTTAACTGAGATAGGTAGACTTGTGACAAACCAGGTGAAAAAGTTTGTTTTATTTAACCAGCACATTATTTTTGTCTTATCAGATTTGGACGTCATACATAAACATTATGGGTCTGTGCTGCTCTATTATGTAGTTAATACTTACTTAGTGCAATATTTTTTGTTTTTGAAATTGTTTTAATAATTGTTTATTATTTTGATAACTAAATTTTTGTATTACTGAATTAATAAATAAAAATGATAAAAATTATCTAATTTGTTTTATTTGTTATTTAATGAGCAGAAGTTAGTTTAAATTAACTCACCTTGGTCACTGGGGCCTCTTAGATCGCCTATGCTACAAGTGTGAACAAACAACAACACAGATTCAGAGGAACAGCAGACTTTAACAGAGAATGCAACAGAACATGATGGTAGCTGGGGTTCAATGAGAAATGAAAGTAATGAAAATACAGTAGTAAACTCTCAACGTTGTATGTACATTTACAAATGATTTGACAACTTCCTACGTCATCTTCCAGTAGCATCCCATTGTTTCAGTGCAGAAAAATTCATATCTTTTAACGTGAAAAAAAAACTATTTTAAATCAGCAGAATATTTCACTTTTAAAAATATATTCGGGGAAAAATACATTTGGCCAAATTTTCAAAGCATGTTTTTCTATTAAAAGCGTCTAATTACATACGCACTTTTAACCAAAACAGGCTTCGTAAATTTGACCCCTTATATTTACATCACATGTATAAACCTTATTTTCTTTTATACATTTATGCAAAAAATAAAGTGGATACGGTATAAAAAAAGTGATTTTTTTTTAATAAAAAATATTTTTCAGTTTTGAAACTATGGAATGCTACGGAAAGATGGTATTTTGAAGTACACATATATATGTTCATTAAATATACAAAAGCTTTATACAAAATATTTCTAATAATCACAATAGAGTAATTTGCATGACAATCCACTAGCATGACCAGTCATGTGCAAACTGCTAATATTTGTAAATACATGTACAATGAGATGCATACACACAAATACTAATATTTGTAAATATACAATCGAATGCATACACACAAATGTTAATATTTGTAAATACAATCAGATGCATACAGACAAATGCTAATATTATGAGATGCATACACACAAATGCTATTCAATCATAAAATTAATGGTTTTTTGTAATGTATTACCAAGCTGACACAATTAATACTGACAACTGTTTAAAAAAACCCACATAAAATCTACAAGGCCATAGCAAATGGGGAAGGGAAAGTATGGGGCAGCTTTCCCCAGTCTATTTCCCTATAATTACAACCACCCATTCAACCACCTTTAATGAGTTAAAATTTGACTCGACATCTTTAACATGTTCTTACTTAGTTACTGGGATGTGACATCATTCAGTTAGGGCAACATTGCTATACACTCGAACAAACTGACACACCCCATACTCACAACCCAGTAAAAAACGTTAGCTATGGCCCCGATCTATACTACATTGAAAGAGTAATTCATCTAATTTGGACTTTGAAATAGAAAAATACAAAACAAACTTGTCTAAAGAAATCTATTGTGCTATAGCGGTGGAGGTTTTCATGTTTATGATGTCAGGTTTACAAAAGTCCACAAATGTAGTTATCATTTATTAATCCCATATTTAGATTTTAATCAATTAAGTTGCATGTATCTTGGATGATGACAGTTAGCTTTGAACCAATTATCACTTACAAAATCAATATATTACTGTATTTAAAATACCCATTTGTTTTATATTTTATTTTCTCGTGTCAGTGGGTCATTCTTACATACATATATGTCACACTAGTGGCACGTATTAAAGACAAGGAACAAGTTTGATTAAAACACAGAAAACTTCTACCAAACACTGGAGGCTGCATCACAAATCTTATATTAAATACAAATAATTCCTTAAAAATTTCATAGAGTAAAAATTTGATTATGATTAATCATATTAAAACATGAACAAAAGAAAACTCATAACATAATCATGTAATAAATTATTTGTTTCTTATAATCCTGCATAGCACAATTACCAAACAACTTTTACTACCAGTGTGTTCACGTGATTTGTAGTACAACTGTAAAAGTCATCTTTCCAACATGAATTAAAGGGCTTGAATTAAATGGTGGCACCGCAGCAATTGCCACTGGTTTTGTATAAATTGCCATAGGCGAGGTGCTTCACCAGTGGCATTTTTAGTTACTGACAAAATAACTCTTCTGTTATAGTTATTTGTTTTAACAAATTGCCATCGGTTGAATCAAAATTACCGTCAGTAAATCTTACACCCACGGTCAAAACAATTCAAAATTGATGTAGGTACAAATTCTTAAATTCGAGTCCTGAATTAAGTACATGTGTGTACTATTTAATATTACCCCAAAAAATTACTTTTTTATTTTAAATAATTAAAAACATTCAAAATAATTTAAATAAAGTTTTTTAAATGAGAAATTTCACAAAAGATGTTGGTCCAAATTTATGAAGCCTGTTTTGGTTAAACGCGCATATGTAGTTACACGCATGTAAGAGAAAAACATGCTTCGTAAATTCGGCCCAATGATTTTACAATTTTGGCAACTATGTTTTAGACGGTACGTTGTAGTCTAAAGTTTTAACATCTATATTGGGAACAAGCTGTTATAGCAGACTCTAGTTATGACCTCGGTAATCTCTGTGGCCCAAGATATGTTCAGCCTTGTTGAGTGGAAATATTTTTAACGTGCTTACATCACAAAAGTGTTAAAGCATGTCTGCTTTGTAAATTTTGCTGTTTTATACATGTTTACATACGAGAACATTACATAATAATACTGAGCTGTACAGAGCTACGTGATGAAATAAGATGAAACAATTGGCAGTGACAACAATGATAACATAACATGAATGTGACAATAAGCAGCGTGTTAATTCTGCCCAGAACACGACATAACTGTATACCAGCATAAACCACCGCTTAACTGACTAATATTAAAATAATTACACACAATCGTAACTGTTTGCAGACTGGCTGCCATTAGTAAAGTGAGTTTTGTTTAACAACACCACTGGAGCACATTGATTTTTATCTTATCAGCGGCTATTGGACGTCATTTACATGGTCATTTTGACATATTTTAGAGGAAACCCGCTGTCGCCACATAGGCTACTCTTTTCGATAAGCTGCCTGCAACTGTTATCAAAAAATCTACAATTACAAACATGGGTCTTATTATTTCTACACTTGTCGAGTCATTAGTTGAGTCATTATTATACACTAGTCGAGTAATTATTATACACACTAATTGAGTCATAATCTATACACTAGTCGAGTCATTATCTATACACTAGTCGAGTCATTATCTATACACTGAGTCATCTATACACTAATGGAGTCATCTATACACTAGTCAAGTCATCTATACACTAGTTGAGTCACCTATACACTAGTCACCTATGCACTAGTTGAGTCATATATACACTAGTTGAGTCATGAGTCATATATACACGTTGAGTCATGAGTCATCTATACACTAGTTGAGTCATCTGTACACTAGTCATCTACACTAGTTGAGTTATCTGTACACTAGTCGAGTCATTATTATACACTGACTGAGTCATCTATACACTAGTTGAGTCATCTATACACTAGTCGAGTCATCTATACACTAGTTGAGTCATCTATACACTAGTTGTCATCTATACACTAGTTGAGTCATCTATACACTAGTCGAGTCATCTATACACTAGTTGTCATTATTGTACATACTAATTGAGTCATTATCTATACACTAGTTGAGTCATTATCTATACACTAATTGAGTCATATTATAATTAGTTGAGTCATTATTATACACTGGTAGAAACATTATTTATACAAGTCTTACACATGCAGACTATTATTAATGAAAGAAACTGGGTCAAAATGAAAGTTATCAAGTATGGTGCAAGCATCAAAACTCCAGCTGTCTCAAGTAACTTGTCTCAGAAAGCATTATCACCAAAATTCAGCAAACATGAAAATAAATTTTAATATTAAATCAACTTTACAATTTCAAATCATTTTCTAAGATATACAAAATTATTTATAAAAAGTTTAACAACTCCTTGAAATAGTCAAATTAACTTGGATTTTTTAATTAAAAAACTTAATTAATAACTGAACTATTCTATTTGTTAATTCAAAGTTTGAAACAAAACACTTTGGGCAAATTATGAGGCCTGTTTTTCTCTTACACGCGTGTAACTACAAACATTTACAATGCTTAAACATGTGTGTTTAGTTAAAACAGGCTTCGTAAATTCGGCCCTTTATTTTTTATCCGACACTATTTAGTGTAATCAAAACATGAAACTGAATTGTGAAGAGAGCAGTTGAGTAGGTTAAACTCAAATTAATCTTGTAAAGAATGATTCCTATTTATCATAAAAAGAAAATTATAAAAAGAAAATTATAAAAAGATAATATTCAACATTATTTGACATCACATACTCCACCATTTCATCACTCCATCATGACAACATCCACATGATACTTGTCTGGTACAAACGTCTTTGGTCATCCATCAAATATATAACATCTTTAACGTGGCAGTCTCTGGTTTTTTAAAATATTTAACCATTTAGAATATATCTTGTACGTTTGTTTGATGTGCGCCATGCTCCATTCTTCTGATCAACGATTTGCTGTATCGTAATTAGATCATGCGTAATACATTATAAATCGGCGTGGCAGACCACCAGCTGTCCGCCATCGCTGTCCTAAATATGGTACAGCTGATCATTGTGTCAGAAGAATGGAGTGTGGTGCACATCAAACAAACGTACAAGATATATTCTAAATGGTTAAATATTTTTAAAAAAACAGACTGCCACTTTAATGCATCAACACATACAATGTCGTACTGTTTCGTACTGGTGTAAATTCTACTCATAACATAGGAAAATATTTACAAAATATCACTTACTATCTTACACAATGCTAGTTAAAATATATTCATGGTATGGAATACTGCACATATCACACACGACCACACAGACAAACTGTACATGATGTAACACACTTTGTAACACATGTTACAACCAGTATACACACAAACTGTACGTAATGTAACACACTTTGTAACACACGTTACAACCAGTATACACACAGATCGACTATTATGCTAAGTGAGCAATAAGAAATGCTTTATCACAAGTTCACAGTATTACAACTTTATACAGCATTTGATTCAATATTGATACTATCCTATGTAAAAAATACATTTAGATAACAATTACATTATCTAGTCTTTTTATAACATGAATTGGGCCATTAAGCCACATCTAACTAATTTATGGTCAAAATTGAATTTAAATAAATTTTTCTTTAAGCTGTGTAACTTATCTACTGGTCAGAACAATTATTAAAATTTAAAAACATTTAGATAACAGTTACATTATCTAGTCTTTTTATAACATGAATTAATTTAAATACACATTTTTCTTTTATATAATTATGTTCCTAGGTTGAAATTATGTCAAAGTTTGTGAGATGCGCCTGCAAAGGACTTAAAAATAATTATTTTACTTTGACTTGTTAGGTCTATTAACAAATCACATGAACCTATGAAAGGTGACCAAAGATTAAAAATGTTTTATAATTAAAATGGTTGAAATATTCTTGAATCTCAGTTATTCTCAATGAAAAACTAAAACTGATTAGTTTGTACAAAACATTTTTCAATAACAACACTTCAAGTTAATTTTCTATAGCACTTTTGTTATAATTATTCATTTTACTTTAAAAAAAATAAAAAGTAAAGTTTTGAGCACATTGATTTTTATCTTATCAGCAGCTATTGGATGTCATTCATATGGTAATTTTGACATTTTGGAATAAATATCAATATTATTAATATCTAGCTTCCAACATAAAAATAACTGGTCAAGACTTTTATTTAGCAAATTTCATCATTTTTTGTGACCGTGGCTAAACTTGAAGTAGTTTATTATGTGACCGATTATGTGAATTATCATTCTGATCTTTGAATATTACACATTTAATTGATAAAATATCTACATTTTATACAAAGTAATGTTAGCGTATACTTCTACTTTTCTCCACTAATTGGTATTATTTTTAACATCTTAACATTTCCATCCTCATTTAAAGAGTTCAGGTGCAAAATGCGATATATCCATATTTTTTATTACATAAAATATGACTGTTTTAATTTTTAACAACATATTTCATTATTAATGCTAATGCATTGTGCTATTACACACTTGGACACAACTACTTTGAAACCCAACTATGACAAATCTAAACTGTTAATAACTTAGGTTTCTTGCTGATATCCAGTAGCCGGAAATTTGAAAAAGTAATTTTGTTTAATTTAAACTGTTAATGTTTTCACAACAATAAACTTAATTTATGTTGGGGGTAAAATGGTCTATATCATGTTTTGTGCCTGAACTTCATTTCAATATTTATTATAAAAACCCAAAACATTAAAATAAAAATATACTCATCAATTCTAATTTGATAGTCGTCTACAGACACTCGAAACTGGACTAGGAAAATAATATATATTTATATACATGTCGAAGTGATACAAAAATAGACTTTCACTTAACACACAACAATCACATAAGCTGATGACAAAGTTTAAATGGCAATGAAGCACTAAATGATAGAATGATACGACTAGCACAGCATACAAGTATTAACGTGGAACAATCTGTACAAATCTCCTGAATTAGTATCACAGCCTTAGTGAATAGACATACAGTAGCAGGAAGCTTCATCTCCCTGGTTTTACAACCTTACAGCGTCCGTATGTACGAAGAACGTATAATTTTAAATGCATTAACTCCATATAGCTTTGATTGTATTCAAATGCCTTATTTTATCCATTCTTTGCATTACCGTATATCAGCAATTAAATGTTTTAAAATATCACAAGATTCTAAACGCCTGTTCTTTTAAAAGAAATATATAAAATTGTATTTAGTTATCATTTAACTGGACAAAGCAATTTGTTCATTTATAATGATATAATCATATACTAAACAAAATTAATTAAGAGCAAGTATAATGTTTTCCATTTTCCATATTGGTTCATAAAGATACTTGTCATTTTGTTTGCTAAAAATTGATGTTTAAATCATTATTATTAAGAACATGCCATACCGTATGTTGACATCTTACAATGGAAGAAGTTTATTTTTGTTTATTCAAAGAAAAATGCCAAAAATATCTACTGGTCCTTAATTCATTTTGGTGAGTATATAACCCAAATACATTGTATAAAATATGTTGCATTAAAAAGTGGATACAAAGTTCTGTGTGCTGCATTATAAATCTTAGTTGTTTGAGAAATCCTACAATTTAGAAGAATTTGTTACTGAATCTTTGCATATCATGACCACACTTGTTTTTTGTTTGTTGTAGTTCATATTTAAGATTGAATTGTAAAACTTGTTCAAAGTAAATTTATTTTATTTAACGCTGCCACTAGAGCACATTGATTTTTATCTTACCAGCGGCAATTGGATGTCATTCATATGATCATTTAGACACATTTTAGAGGAAACCCATTGCCGCCACATAGGCTACTCTTTTTGATAAGCAGCAAGATATCTTTTATATGCACTTTCCCATAGACAGGACAGCACATACTATGACCTTTGTTGAACCAGTTGTGGAGCACTGTTTGGAACGGAAAATAGCTCAGACTGCAGATGGGTCCACTAAGAAGGATCGATCCAACCGCTTCAAAGGCTGGCACGCTACCGACTGAGCTACATCCCGCTCCCACACTTGTTCAATAATTTTGTTCAGACAACCACAGAGTACTTGTTCAAGATGGCAACAGTAAGATTCTTTATACAGCGATACGATACAAGATACACTGAGATGTTGGTGCTTAAGTCAGACAATATCATGTGGTTTTGGCATATGAACAAAATACAAAACTCACAAAAATCCAGAAACGCATATTTGTACATTTGTTTTGGAAGCTTAAAAAAATGACTATGTATGATTGAACATGAGCACTTCTCAACAACAACAAAAATTGCAAAAGCATTTGGTTAAACTATGTGGCTTTGAAAAACTTCTTAGAAAAGAATGTGCGTACAGAACATTATTCCAAGTATTATGACAGCACCCAAATTTCTTCTCATCATTCCGTTGGTATTGAGCAAATAACACAATATGTCAGGTCATGTTGTTTAACATCTATGTTCAGAGCCAGGCTGTTCTAGCAGACGCCTCTCACGGGCACAGTATATGGTTTTACCCATCCACCGTGTCCGGGATAGGGTCACACACAATATTTGCCAGTTCCGACTTCTTTAACCTTTGCAAACATATAACTGGTTTGAGATCAAAAACTCCATTAAATATTCCAATGAATAATAAATGGATCACATAATGCCATATCTTTCAGTCAGGAACAATCACCAAGTCAAAAAAACAATCTTGTAACCTTTAGTTTTAGAACCGTGAAGAGCATGGTTAAACAATGGCTTCGAGCCTTTAATTGTAGAACCATGGTTAAACAATGGCTTCGAAACATACTCCATTTAATTTCCTTCCCATGATGTTCCAAGGTCAAACACAGATGAAGCAATAGATGTAACACATGGTTGGCTACAGTTATACAGTATTCTCGATATGACACATCATTTTTCAGAAAACCTTTTCTCCGTGATGCTGTATCAACCAGTGATTTCAATTCATGACTAGTAGTGAATTACCGACATTTCTTTACCGATGCTGTAAAATCTTGATCCATTATAAATATTGGCACACTATTTCATTAAAAGTACTGGCACCCAAATATTATTGGATGAACGTTCTCACGACTGCGAGATCAAGCATTCTGTACTAACACGTACGCAGAGAGAACTTCTTGGCAATCAATCTATTGGAAAGAATCACAAAACTCCTACTTGCTTGGAATGTACAGCAATTTCAAAGATGCTCAAAGCAATCTGCCAGCATAAATCCACATTCACAATCACCCTAACAGCTTAGACAGGTTTCTACTTTCACAATCACCCTAACAGCTTAGACAGGTTTCTACTTTCACAATCACCCTAACAGCTTCGACAGGTTTCTACTTTCACAATCACCCTAACAGCTTAGACAGGTTTCTACGTTCACGCACTATCACCAGTTCAAACACGTATAAATAGGTTTTACTAAAGAGCAGATATGCCAGACTTACAAGTCCACAGAAGGTTTCTTTTCCTGAAGCGAAGCTTTTCTTTGTACAGGTAATTTTTCAGCAGAACTTGGATGCAGTCTGTCTGGTGACAAAGCCCTGCGCATCAAAGGAGATGTAGGTTCGCAACTCTTAGGCCTGGAGCCGTAAGACTTTTTTCCATTGGCTGGAGCAAGATTCTGCCCCGCACTGGTGGGGTTCAGATAGGCTGGGATCGTCTGCTGGGGCATGTTAGAGCTTCCCACCTGATGACCCTGCACACAAGCCAGGGGGCTCGGACTACGTGCCGGAGACGAGGCTAGAGGGGAAGGGGAGGGGGTTCTGGCAAGAGGAGACAGAGGGATATTGTGCACAGACTTCCTCCGATGTGGTGACTTCATGCTCTGAGATTTCTTGTGTTTCACAACATGCAGAGAGCTCGGTCTGCCCAGGTGGGTTGCACTGGCTGGAGAGTTGGGGGTGCTTGAGTTGGGAGAGCTGCTTGTTGAGCTCATGTTGAGGGAGGAATCAAGTGACCATTGGCCAGCCATCGTAGGAGATTTTCCAGACTTACTGGATGAAGGAGTTCCGTCACTGGATGAAAATGACCGACTGAAGTGACCAAAGGTTCGAGTTGTTGCTGGAGATTGTGGCAAGACGTGGTCAGTTTTCTTAGTGCTAAGACGACGAAACAATGACCGACCTTTCTTCTTCTCGGACACCTTCTCCCTCTGTTGTCTCTTCCGAATAGCTCGGCGAGCCATCTTCCCCGGGTTTGTCGACTTCCTGCGTGTGCCTGTACGAATAGAAGTGTTTTCTATAGGTACGCACTTGATGTTGATCACATTGCCGGTCATGAGGTATACGACCTGGGTGTGAAGCAAGCTCTGAACAGATTCCTCATTGATGTGAGTGATCAGGTCGCCGGGTCGAAGGCCTGCCTCGAAAGCTGGACTGTTTTGCTGAACATCCTGAAACAAAAATGTCATTTATTAATGTCAAAGAAATTCATAGTGGTTTAAAAAAAGGTTTGATGCATTTTTTATAATTTTATTGACCTGTTCACGTGATATGTACTCAACAAAATTAATTAAGGGTTGCACGAAACTGTCCTTGCTTAAACCCATTTCTCGTTCGCGTGAATTTATTTTAATTTTATTTTTTAATTTCCCGTTCAGTATTGCTGCACTGCCACCTAATCTTGATTGAGATTCAAACGTCTTAATTACAAACAAACACAAATAAAAAATATGAATTTCATTATTTTTTAAAAAGGGTTACGCAAAAGAAAAAAGGGTTATGCAAATATTTTTTGAATAACATTAATGGGTTATGCATAATTTTAATTTGTACACCCCTGTGTGCGAGATGTTTAAATACCATTTATTACATCCAGTTTGATGAAGTCTGTTTGCTAAGTTTAAGCTGATGCACATGGCAGACATTAATGGATTATGCAGAATTTTAATTTGTACCTTGTGTATTTTAACACTTACTGTAATAATATGCTGTATCGTATACACGTCAGTGTCATCAATGTAGACCCTGTGTTTTAATCACTTACTGTAATAATATGCTGTATTGTGTACACATCCGTGTCACCAATGTAGACCCTGTGTTTTAATCACTTACTGTAATAATATGCTGTATCGTGTACATCAGTGTCAC
>JAUTWP010031215.1:0-13369 GCA_033042655.1 Cyathermia naticoides
TATATACACTTTCCATAATTATAATCCTTGAAAGGAATTAAAACAACCGAAATAATACGGTTCTAGCAACTTTAACAATATGACGTCATTCATAAAATGACGTAAAGCAGGTTGCTGCATTGTTCGTCTTTTTAGCATGAGACTGACAGAAAACATAAAGTTAACTTCCGCCTCCATCAGTTCATTATGTGAATCTTCATTATCACCAATATTGAGCAAACACTGTTCGAAAAGAGCCAATACTAATGCTACTATGTGTCTGCCATGATGCATATGCAAAACATTGTAATGTAGTGTACAAAAAGTATTGGAGGTTGAATGCAGCCCTGGTAGTCAAAGCAAAAATGAGACAGAGTTTGAAAACTGCTAAATTATAATAATGGCTAATCAGAAGTTCACTTTAAGGTTAATCATTAATTTACTCCTGCGCATAATATGTTGATCAGCTTAAATGTAAATAAACACACGCAGTGACAATACCAGAATAGATTCAAATTTTTGTTTGTTTGTGTGTGTGAGGGGTTCAGGGAGTTAATATATAATATGTTTTATTATCTGTATTTGCAGGAAATTCGACAACTGATTCTAGACAAGAATTTTTATTTTATCAGGTCAAAGTTTCTTCTTTTAACCAAACAACAAGCCAAAGAATTTTACAAGGAACATGATGGTTTGTCCTTTTATTTAAAATTTGTTTAATAATCCAGTACATTGATTTGTACACAGAGGAGATGGGAAGTTCGATATTAGTGCCCTATTTAAAATTGTCATTAAAATTTGGATTGAAGCACAAAAAATAATCAGCAATTTAACTTTAAGCATCCAAATTGGGTCGAGTTGGGTTCTCAGGGGTGCACAAATTGCGCGAACGACAGTTTCGTTTGCATGAAGTTCGCGCAAAATTGTCCTGCGTAACCCATTTCACGTTCTCGTGAATTTAAAAATATTTTTTTTACCGTTCAATATTGCTGCATTGCCACCTAATCTAGATTGAGATTCAAACGTCTTCTGACATACTATAAATTTAATTATTAAAAAAAGGGTTACACCAACGAAAAGGGTTACGCAAAACGAAAAGGGTTACGCAAATATTTTTTGCGATTAATGGGTTACGCAGAATTTTAATTTGTGCACCACTGGGTTCTGAAAATTTATACTTTATGAACTAAACCTTTTTGTTTTATTGCATATTAGTTGACCTTGAAAAACATGAATGAACAAGGAAAATACATGTATTTTTGTTCAAAATTTTTACAAATTGCATTGGCACATTTGAATGAAAACCTAATTGTTTTAATTTAATATTTATGCTACTGGGAAATTTGCTTTTTTTACTAGGTTGTTAAATTAACTCCAAATCTTTGATTGTATTAAATATACATATAAATGAATATGGTTTTTTTTTGTTATGTAAAAACAAAATGCTTAAAGTGGCAATGTCTGGTTTTTTAGTTATTATTTAAACATTTAGAATATATCTTGTACGTGTTTGATGCGCAACGCACTCCATATTTCTGAAGCAATGATCAGTTGTACTATATTTAGATCACGAGAAAAGCGTGGCATTACGAAAATGGGTGACAGAAGCGGGTCGGTCCCAGCTTTAGATCATGTGATGAGAACAAGTGGATCTCTCTACTCCAGTTAAAAAAGGATTTTTGTAATGGGTGATATTGTTTGATATAAAAGACGCATGAATTTATTAAAACTGTAGTTTTGCTTGTATTTTTCAGTATTAAAAGATAATAAACTATAGAAAACAGACACTCCACCTAATATACCTTCAAGAGATCATTTAAAATTTAAAAATCTAAATGAAAAGACAACACAAAAAAATAATAATAATAGTTTGCAATAGGCCTAACACTAATACAAGTTTCCAGTTTATTCATATGTTGTTATTATTATTATGAAAAATCTATTATAGTTTTATTATTAATCACATGTTTAGCAATGTGTTATGGTGTCGTTAAACTTTTGTTTTTGTTGTAATTAACCATTAGTTAGACATTTCTTACTTGGTTTTCAAGGTACCAGCCAAGGATTACAAGTAATATCATTTTACATAATTGGGCCACTAAGTTCTCATGTTTAATTTCTAAAGAATTTCTAAACATAAAGAGTCCACTGTATAGTGTGTAAGATAAAAATCAGGGTGTCTTTTTAATGAAATTGGAAAAACATTAATAATTGAATTGCTAAATAAATATTCCTGTCTGTGGGAAAGTGCATATAAAAGATCCAGTGCTGCTTATCGAAAAGAGTAGCCTATGTGGTGGGAGTGGGTTTCCTTTAAAAGTAATGTGTCAAAATTACCATATGAATGATGTCCAATAGCCGCTGATAAGATAAATATCAATGTCCTCTAGTGGCGTTTTTAAATAAAACAAACTATATTTTTGAATTGTTAAATGATTTTGAAATTTGTTCAGTTTCAGTGTCTTACAGTGACATCGTTGTTTGTTTGTTTAGGACACCCGATGATATGATCCACACGTCACCTAAGACACTTGGCCTGTTTCAGCAGGATTACGATGACTTTGGTGATAGTTTTACTTTGGATACCACAGAAGACCAGCTCAAGAAGGTGTTTGACAAACTGCAAGATGTAGGTTTGATCTAGTAACTTTCTCAAATATACATACCATAATCACCCAACAGTGATAGAAATAAACAGAAATTTCACCTGTCCACCAGATAAGTACATTTAGCAATCTACTTGTCCGCCATAACCATTGAGATACTTTCTACTTATCTGAGCAGATTTTCACTTGTCAGGAAAAGCGGACATGTGCTTATTTCGAATGCTGCCGAGCATAGCTAAACTGAACACGGTTGAACCTTTAAATATGTAAGTATAAAAAGATTGCTTAAACTAAAAGAAAAAACTGTTTGACGATTTTTTTTTTTCTTTTAAATCACCATGACTACAACTTGTTATGATTGTTACCTACAAAGAATCTCATATGTTTATCTACCCATGTACAGGACAGCACATGCCACATCTATGTATATATATATATACAGGCCATGGAGATTTACCAGGTAGTAAGAATATTGAAAACAAAACTTTAACAGAAAGTAAATACATGTATGTTTAATGACATACTCTGAAAACATTTTAATGTTAATCCAATGAATCCTGTCAATTATTTTAGTATTATAAAAGATTTGGCCAAAAGTTATCAAAAAATTATTAGCAAAACATGTTACAATAATAAAACTTGAACCAGTAAACTTATATAATGACAATTCTTTATAATAAGATATTTGTGTTTGCAGGGAATAGAATGTGTTAGTGTTATGGACATCGCTCAACTGGAAGAGAAATATTTTCCAGATGAATCACCTTATGGCCTGTTTAGAACTTGCAGGTTTGCTGGGGTTTTATTTTTCATTTTATATGTTATCTGCCATACGTATAGAGTGGGGTTTTCTCTATTGATCATATACTCATAGTTTCTCATTGAATACAAGATTTCGTCAGTAATAATTTATAATACATTTTAAACATTATGACATCAGTTTGTTATTCTCCATTGCCAGAGTGCTTTATCAACAAGTTATTAAACTAAGCATTTTGCTCAAACTTGATTTTGAAATTTGTATGATAATTAAGAGATTGCTATCACTGTAAAATAGTCCATATTTTCAAGGGACATTAAAAAAATTCCTTCTAATACCATAAAATTATGTCTTTTTATTATCCCAAAATCTTATGAAGTTGATATGTGATTCTATTGCCATTTTCCTTCATCTGAGATTTGTATTGTATTCTTCCATGTTGTTTACCTAGCTTGCTTCTTTGTTTGGACTGTGATTGTAGATATGACATATTAATTTGTGTATTCTTCTTCAGAATATATCTTGATAGCAACTTGGTAGTAAGTCATGCAACCACGAAAATTACGAACTGCAGCTTGGATCTTCTGAATCTGGAGTTGAGGTTTTTTGGTGCGACCATAACGGAGAAACTGGATACAGAGGTGTCCCATGTGATTGTTGATCTCAAGTGAGTACAGGTGACCCAGCCCAGGAGGTTCTGACACTTGATGATTGACATAAATGATGCACAAATTAATGTTTATGTTTTCATCTAAAAACTTTTTACTATTATTTTCATCTAATAATAGCCGTAGGAATATTTATGTTAAAAACATAAAAGTTTCTTTAGTTAACCTTCTGAATACTGAAGACAATAAACATCGACCCTACATAATGCTTTTTTTTTTTCAGGAAATTTCAAAGTACATTTAATGATAATCTTCTTACTAACACTCAGCCTACTGAGCTATTTTCCATTTCAACCAAGTGTATATAGACCCTTTCCTATTCATTTAAAAAGTGTGGCCATATTGTGTGATGGCAGCAGTCATTTCCTAAATACCATGTTTCATAAATACCCTATATATAACACCACTGATTACACAATGTGATGGGGTGTAATAAAAATATTAAAACTTGATGTTTATTCTTCAGAGATTTGAGTCGTCTTGAACAATTGAGGGAGGTGAGGCGGAGAAGAACAAAAAAATTCCACATTGTCACGGATGCATGGGTTCGAGCATGCTTGGAAGATGGAGGATTATGCAATGAAAGAAGTTTTGAACCAAAATCATAGAATGTATTTTATAGCTCAGCTGTGATAAAAGATTTTACCTGAAACTCTTAACGGGGTTTACCAAATAGGACAATGAAACTAAAACATGTTTGTTTCTTTAACTTGATGGACTTCAAATATTATATTCTACAAACCAAAAGTGCTATCAAAATACTGATCCTCTGTTGATCGTACAATTACTACACATCATTCATATACATGTATTTGAATTAAAAAAACAATTTACATTTCTGAACAAACTGCATCTAGAATCATGACTGATCATAATTGACAGTTATACTTTAACAAATGAATAGGAATGTAAATACCAAAATAATCAAATCTTTACTACTACTGATCTGTTATCATTAACTTGTGTGTTTCCACAACCCATTTGTTCAGTTACATTCAACTTTCCAATGATGAAAAGAAATGCCTTTTAGGTGCCATGTGTATGAAGAGCATATATTTAACCACCTTTATCTTCTAACCAGCAGATATATAGGGAGTTAAATTTATCTGATCTTCATACATGGGGTCCCAGAACACCAAGAGTATATTGTAGTGATAAATGAGTTAAAATTTGACAATAAACCATACTTTGGTGGCTCAATACTATCAAGAAATAACTTGTTTGAAAACACAGTGTTGAGGTGGGTGACATAATTCAATTTAATATTCCTCTGGCAGTCTCAATTTTGAGTTTACTAATATTTTTAATACATGTTTATATTTTGTATTAATCAGCTGTATACACTGATTTAAATCAATTTCACCATTTATCATTCAAATGAAGTGTTGAAAAATATTTATTCATAAAATAATGATTTGGTACTATTCTTATTTAATAATGAAATTATGGTAGTATTTACATTAATTACAGAATATAAAAAACAAAATGAACTTATAAACCAAATTATAAATTGTATTAACTAAGACACCAGATTTTTAGTTGTGATATCATGAATTTCATTGTTTTATATGTTTATTACATAAATATAAACATCATGTATATTCATGTTTTAAAATATTTGCTTTCATCTACTTAGGTTATGTTTTTGTATTTTATTTTTTCAAACAATTACATAACAAATAAAATGTTTCATATGTAGCATGACTTGTTAGGCAATAAAATACTTTACTGTATTACCATCTTGTTTTGAGTTGTCTTGTACGTAAAATTATTGATTAATATGCATTTTAAGAAGCTAATGTCTCACAACTACAATTACATAGTTTTTATTTTTATATAGACTGCCCAAAGAATCCCTGTACAAAAGTGAGCTACAGTTCTAAAAGTCCCATTGTTAATTTGGTATTTTATTGTTTTCTTTTTAAGTGAGGGTTTCATTACTCACCAAATCATATTTGTGGTATAATGCTAAAATGTGGATATAAAAGACAGCTTGGTGCTAATCAAAAAGAGTAACGTTGGGTGGCAACAGGTTTTTCTGTCACCGTGTATAAAAAATGCCATGTCTGAAACCTAATAGTAATAGCCACTGATGAAACACTGCTGAAGTGTCTTTAAGATCGTAATTACGTTTCTTTCTAATAATATTCTGCTGGTACTTCTATGTAAATTATTTTTTCAACAGTGGCAGATCTAGCGGGGTGTCCCGGGACCCCCTAAATTTTGAGATTTTTCTTTTTTGCTTTGGAAATATTTTCGGGTTGTTTGTGGCACAAGTCATTGTCCATAACACACACCCAACACCCCCCACAATAGATTTTCTGGATCTGCCACTGAAATAATAAATTATATCGTGTGACAAATTAAACTTATAAAAACTATTTGAGAACCCAACCACACGTAACCCACCAATTCATTTCGTCAAATACCCAGGAATATGCAAGTACACGTATTTTAATAATTTAGTATACAACCTCTAATGGGCCTCTGACTAGTCCTTTTATTTCAGAGTGATCTCCCCTTTCCTAAAAATTGTACCAGACGTTTATTTTCCAAACAAAAATCTCTTATTTTAATGAATCTATTAATTTTAATTGTTTGTCATTGAGGGACAATGTGATATAATGAAACACTATTTAATTTAAGTGTGTTAGAATTTCTAAAAATGAAGTAGTGTTTGTTTATTATTACCAAAACAATATGACATGTGTTCTGGTTCATTGTCAACTTTCAGTTTCAAGTGGTGGTTTAATGTCACAACCCATGTGTTGTAGATCAGCACATGTTCTGTGATAACTATCTGTTGCTTTACGTTTGATTTATTTATTATAGTCTAGTTTGAGACGATAGTGGACAATAGCAAGTTATTTTTTTGTTATCCAATAGACGTGACATTTAATTGTTACTTTGCTGAGCAACAATTTGAACGCAGACGAAGAAGAATTAAATATACCTTGATTCTTCCCACTGTTATATACTGATAGGTATAAAGTTTATCACAGATTTCTTTGATAAACACTGTGACTGTCTACCATTACACACTCAAAGTATTTAATTCAAAATATGTCAAACTTTATTATCTACCTAGGAAGAGCAGCACATTCTTTGTTAGCTGTTAGACAGATGCAAACACAGTGCTGCATACATGCATCAAAAGCAGTGTTTAGTAAATTAGCTCATCCTGTGCTGCAATCTAATAAGAATTCATGTACCCAAATATCGGGTCATTATACACGTCTGGTGACCACTGACTTTTTACAAGTAAAACATCAAACACAGTATAACCTATTTTCTACCAGCTCACGTCGAAATATTCCACCTATTCTCTGGCTGTTTATTAAACCCATAGCAAAGCTGTCAGCTGCTTTAACAGGGAGGTAAGTGTTTAACAGTTCACCTACTTTTATTTCTAAGTTTGCGACATTTTTAAGTTTATATCTAAGTTGGGTATTAAGCAATGTTCCATTATGCAAATGGATAGAGCTAAAATGGATATAATACATTTATATACAAAATTATTCCACTGATGCATCATGCAGGTTAAAAAATGAATTTAAGATACCATAATAAAATACAGACCTGTATTAACTACATTCTTTGTACATCAACACCCAATTAAATAAAAATTGGAACTACACATGTACTATTCTTTGTGCATTCACATCTAGAAGCAATGTTTTACTTTCACCCTACATTTTATGAATTTACTGGAACTGGAAAAATCTTTAACATACTTAAACCACAAATAAGTATAATATGAAATTACTACAAATTGTTTTTTTATAGACGTGTTCGGCAATGGTGGCAGAGTTTACCCACAGACCGGAGGAGGGATATGAAGATGATTATGAGGCAGAAATGGCCCATCTTGGCTGTGGCGGGTGGTGGACTTGTTGTAGCTGGCTTTGTGTATCATGAGTTACACGTGCAGGAGACACCTATTACTGGACGGAGACGGTTCATTGCAGTCACGCATGATCAGCTCATGACCATCTCCATTACTGAGGCTCAGAAGGTCTGAATGATTTTATTTTATTTCACTATCTTTACCAGTAGTCCAGGGAACATTTGGTTTTAGAAATTGTAATTAGCCAAAATTATCAATTGATTAGCAATTACGTATTATGTTGTGTAGTGATCTTGGAAACCTGTATAGCAATTTAGGACGTGATACTGAACAAAATGTTCCCTGTTGTCCATTCTGTAGGACACCATGTTTTTTCCAGTTCACCTCTGTCTGAGCTTGGTGTGCAGTGGATATTTAAATTAATATTACCAGTTTATGCTTACATACAATTAAGGTTCAAGCACATTGTCATGGGCATACAGCTCAGCTTCCTAAGCCATCTGTCCAGGACAGATATTAATGTTAGTAGAAGAGAGGAAACCCACTACCGTCACACTAGTGTGGCTACTCTTTTTCGATAAGCAAGCAAAGGAACTTTTATATGCACTTTCTCATAGACAAGATAGCACAAACCATGGCCTTTGCCAAACTAGTTATTGAACCACTGGTCGGTGTAAGTGGATACACCTTCCCATTGAGCCTTGCAGAGCACTCACTCTTGAGTTGGAGTTGTACCAAGATTAAAAATTTCATGCCTCGACTGAGATTTGATCTCAGTACCTTCCAGCCTCAAGTCCAATAGCTTAACCACTGAGCCATGGAGGCTGGTCTACCAGTTTCTTTTCTGAGTCCCACATATATTCAAGAGTTTGAGAAAACAAGTTAAATTGATTAATTTATAGATACCTTGTTGTATTTGTTTGTTCAAGCTGTTACAAACTTAATGTTTGACATTTTTGGGTGAATTGATCTGAACATAATACTGGGTATTTATGTGTATGTATGTATACAATGTATTAATATATTTATATATGTTTCTTTATAAATGTTTTTTTATATAGTATCTGGATGAACATGAAGGTTCACTGATTCCAATTGACAAGCCGGTATGGAAGCGTGTGGAGAGGGTGACGCATCGCATCATACAATCAAATGATATTCTGAAAACCATGGATGTTAAGGAATGGAAGCTCACAGTGATCGATGATAAAACAATTAATGCTTTTGTTGTGCCTGTAAGTTGTGTAATACCACCTGGATAAGTATCAGCATAAAATATACACTCGTTACTATATGTAGTCTGTTCTTTACAAATGTATTAAAGTGGCAGTGTCTGTTTTTTTTTAACATTTAACCATTTAGAATATATCTTCTATGTTTGTTTGATATGCACCACAGTCCACACTCCTTCTGATGAAATGATACCGCTTGTACCACATTAACGTCACGCGAATAGCGCTAATAAATAACGATGGTGGCCAGGGAGAGACCCACTAGGTGGATTTGTAATGTATTTCTCGTGATCAAATTTAGATACAACAAATCGGTGCATTAGACGAATGGAGTGTGATGCACATCAAACTAACGTACAAGATATATTCTAAATGGTTAAATATTTTTTAAAAACAGACACTGCCACTTTAACTAATACTTAAACACTTTTCATAAGTACCTGATCAGTGGACCCGTGGACCCATTTACAGTAAGAGCAATTTTCTATTCCAACCAGTTGCTGATGTATGTGATGTCCTGTCTGTGGGAAAGTGCATATAAAAGAACCCTTGCTGCTTATCGGAAATAGTAGCCTATGTGGTAGCAGCGAGTTTCCTCTAAAGAAATGTGTCAAATGATAAGATAAAAATAAGTTTGCTCTAGTGGTGTCATTAAATAAATAAAATAAATATTTTGAACTTTGTAATTTCAATCTTAAACTTGGAAGCTGATGATTTTAGGGTTGGTTTTAAAATATGCTAATTGCTGACATTTATGCCTACAATCATTTACTACAGGTATTATCAAAAGAGATTTTATGTGTTTAAAAATAATTTATTAACAATCGCTTAAATATTGTTTGTTTTTTGTTTATTGCAGAATGGTCATATTTTTGTATTCGTTGGTCTTGTTAATTTTGTTGACAACGATGATCAGTTGGCCTGTGTTTTAGGACACGAGATGGCTCATGCTCTACTTTCTCATGGGGTAAGCTTAAAGTCACTTGTATAATAATAATTATATTCTTGGGAATACTGGTATACTTTTGCTGCTTTTGCTCAAGATGATCAGTAACGTGCTAAGCACAAAATTATGGCACATGCAATTTTTAACGGTAAAAATGTCTAATAGCTGAATGATTCAATCTCAGCATATTGTTTATTCAGCAGTAATTAAAGTATGTTATATTGCAGCAGAAACTTCTCATAGGTGCTGTATATTTGATACCAGCTCATACAACAATGTCTGTGGTTGTAATTAAAGAAACACATTTTTATCTTGTTATAACTTTTAATGTAAAAATCTGTATGGTAATCTCCATTGTAAACTGAATCGTATTTCTATGGAACGTAATAAGCTTTCCAGGTGTTATTTTCATTTGATCCCAGAAATTACCCAATCAAATTACAGACTACACATGTATATATATACTTACTACCAGTTTACAACATAGAATGCTTGTTTTTACATCTGATCTCATTTTTTGTTTTAGGCTGAACAGATAAGTTATGCACAGTTACTGGATTTTGTTGTTATTGCCGTCTTGGCGGGCATATGGACCATCATGCCAACAGATGGATTCGCCCTGGTTACCCAATGGTTTAATAATAAGGTCATCGAAGTAAGTAAATATTTTTAAATAGTCTTTTTTCCAAATGAAATACAGTGAAGCCCTCACCACCGGAACCCTTCTAAGAGACTAAACCGGAATCCCCTCCAAACGGGACAAATAATTTGGTCTCAATGTGTCCATTCCGTGTAAATCTTAACCCCTGAAAACTGGACACCTCTGAAAATCTGACATTTAGCTTGCTCATATGGGTGTCCGATTTATGGGGTTTCACTGTATAATATTACCATGATAAATTGCATTGTAAACAAGTGTAGTTTGTGTATGAGGGAAAGATCCTATAGAGAATTAAGAATGCTGGATATTGATAACGTATATTCATGTTTAGGAGGTGAAGTTAAAGATAACTTTTTTTATTGGAATTGTTTTTATATTTTTATGTATTAAATATTTAATTACAGTGGACTGTCTAAACCAGCATTTGTCTAATCTGGATTTCTGTATATACCAGGATGATTTCAAAGTCTCATCCAGCTACTGTAACTGGATAAAACCTGTCTATACCGGAACTCTTATCTAAACCACCATATTACATTGGTCCCAACTCGATCAAGTTTAGACAGTCCACTGTATTAATAAAATTAAATAACAAAGAGCTTTAGTCTCGTCAGCGTAAGATTGGTTTGACATAAACTACTGAAGCAATCACTTTTACCTGTGACCAGTTTTCTTAATAATAAAGATTTTTATTTTAAATGTTTTTTTTAGTTAATGCTACATTTGCCATACAGCAGGAAATTGGAAAAGGAAGCTGATAAGGTCGGGTTAGATTTGGCAGCAAGGGTATGTTTCTTCTTTTAACTAACCATGGATAACAAGAGAAATATAATGTTTAATTTGATACTACTTGTATAACATCCAGTTTGGAAAGTTAAGTGGATTGTTTGAAATGGCCTACATATATAATAAAGAGTCGGGGAAAAGTACTCATCAAAATTAAAACTGACTGAATTTCATGTTTTCAGATCAGTTTCATTGTTTTTTAGTTTCATTAATGTTTGAAATTGTATATGATCCTGAAAGTTTTAGCACATTTTATTAGGTAACCAAACATAATGAGGTTTTTTGGGGTGTTTTTTTACTGATAAACGTTTGTACATATTCAATGTATAATCAGTAAATCACCATTAGTGAAGCACATATTCATGAGAACTGGATGTCTTGTGCTACTAAATGTGTTGCCATCAGATGGTCATTTACACTGTTGCTATTTATAGTTTATTCCCAGGATGTGTATGAAGTTCATTACTTGGTTATTAAATTTATATGTTTGGGTTGTCAGGCATATTAGTGGGACATAGCTCAATTGGTAGCATGTCCACCTGTGAAGCTGTCAATAATCAGATCGATCCTTCTCAGTCGACCCATCTGCAGTTTGTGCTATTTTCCATTCTAACCAATGGTCCACAACTGGTTCATCAAAGGCTGTGGTATGTGTTGTCCTGTCTGTGGGAAAGTGCTTATAAAATACCCTTTGCTGCTTATCAATGTGAGTAGCCTATATAGCAGCAGTGGGTTTCCTCTGAAGAAATGTGTCACTGACCATACATATGATGTTCAATAGCCAATGATAAGATAAAAATCAATATGTTCTAGTGGCATACCTCCACTAGCCGATGATAAGATAAAAATCAATGTGTTCTAGTGACATCATTACCTTTTGCCAGGCATGTTATGATGTACGTAATGGCAGTGTGTTCTGGAAGAAGATGGAGATTCGTGAGAAACATGTCACTCCAGAAGAGGGAGTGCCAGAGTGGCTTTCTACCCACCCAGCCAGTGAGAACAGAGTGCGACATCTTGACCATCTTATTCCACAAGTAAGTGAACAAACATCTTATTCCACAAGTAAGTGAAAATCCCAACATCTGTGAGTTTGAGATATTTTCTTTGTGATTTTAAACTTACTCCATTATATATTTTCTTCTTATAATTTCAAACACTGTTGGTTATGGTTCTTAATTAGATCCGGATTTGTATGTTCCTGACAAACTCTGTGGTGTTGATCAGTTCACATTTAGTTCCCCATAGCTTGTCTCTAAAGTTCATCAGTATTTGCCAAGAACATGTTTTCAACTACGGTACATTGTGTATATATTTTTCAAATAAAATAAAATATAGACGAATGAAGCATCTTGTTATTTCATTTCACTTCAAAATACATGCATAATGAAAATCTAATTGATGTTTTTGTGTGGGCGGGATAATTGTCTGAGGTGTAATTGTCCTGGAACCAAAATTTTACCACTATTATTTTTTTTTTTTTTACACCAGTATTACCTTTATTAATATCTTCAGAATTTTTGTTGTTTTAATTATTGTATAAAAACGAATATTTTAATTTTTATTGACTTTTTCAGGCGTTGACAATCCGAGAAGAATGCAAATGTCTCGAACTACCTGCTCAGGATCCACGCGATCACTACAAGTATCTCGAGGAAGAACTCACCAACACCAGTATTGCAAAGAAAGCAGGACAGAACCTGCAACAAGTGCCAGTCATTCCAACTTCTTGATAGTACACAATTTAATATAGCTTTAACAATTTGAAATATTTCAGTCAATGCTGCATTGTACTAGCAAATACAGATTGTCTAGATTAGTGTGAAGGGTATGTTTATATACAAATTTTTGTAAAATGGAAGAAAAAAAGCTCAGAATTGCTAG
>JAUTWP010031326.1:0-13368 GCA_033042655.1 Cyathermia naticoides
AGGTGGTTTGACTGTAACTATAACTGTAAATGAATTGTTTTAATAGATGTATCATGTATAATTATGTATTTGCAGGTAACTGAATGATGGCGGTTAACTCTCAACTTGCTGCTATCATAGGAGGCTGTGTGGCAGGTGGAGTTCTACTGATGGCTATAATCGCATGCATCATCTACATTTCATGCGGGTAAGCAGAACACGATGCTATATCATTCTCAATACACATACTGTTTTGTTAACTTCTCCGTCCATGCAACATTAGGGAAATGGGGATAAACAAATTGCACGTATGATAATAATATTTTATAGTATAGCATAGTATAGCATAGTGTATTTGCTTTAAACGTGTGGATCATAGGTATACATTACATAATACACTGACAGACGATTAGGTAGTACATTATAAAAACTTAAAAAACAAACGACATAATAGTAGATAATGAGCACAACGGTTAGCTACAGAAAGGAAAAGCAAAAGCTCATCCTAACATTTATGAGTTCATAAATAAACTGAAGGTTTTTTAAGAGAAAAAAACATTGGTCCAACTTTACCACGGGGAAGCTCCAGCACCACGGAATAGGTTGTCTCATGATATTGATACACGCCTTGTGATGATGAAGGATCAGATGCTACAAGGCTGTAAAAGTCTTTTAGAGATTTTAGACACTGAAAAGGCACCACTTATTTTTGTGCGGATAATATGCTGTTTAAAGCAAATTATAAAAATATTTAATTATTAATTTATTCAAATAATTTTACAAGTCATTTCTTGTTTACATTCGCTACGCTATTATTATTATAATGTAAAATATTCAGGGATTTTAATTTCCTTGAAAAGAAATTATGAAACATTTCTATGTGATGCGTTTACATTGTCCTACAATACAACAGTACATCGTTTGAGAAAAAATAATAGTTTTATTACACAAAGACGAGGCAATAACTAGTTGTTTTGTCGAATGTTATATGCTTATGTAGGTCAGCTATTTATTGAAAGGGCATTACACAGTGTGTGTAATTCAATCCACATTGCAAATAGCCATTAAGGGACTTTTTCAAGTGCAGCAATATTTGCAGTTTGGGTGGTCACGTTTGAAAAAAACGAAAAAGTAGATTTATTTGTGAATGTGTCAAGATTGATACTGCACCAAACTAGCCGTACATTATTCTAATGATAAAATCGTTGTCATTCATGTTGCTATTCTGAAATTGTGCACAAATCATCATCAATACAGTGGATTCTATCTAAACCAGATTGAGTTTGGACTAATGAAATAAGCTGGTTTAGCAAAGTTCTGGTATAGACAGATTTCATCCAGTTACTGAACTGGGTGGGACTTTGAAATACTGAACTGGGTGGGACTTTGAAATGCTGGTTTAGACAGAAATCCAGATTATATACGTCTTACCTGTAGCAAGGTCAATATGAAAACACACATTTAATAACATAATAATATTATTATGACATTATTTAGTAAAAAAAAATACCTTTAGGGATTTATTGGTAACATTAATACTAGGGTTGGGCAAACAACCATACTTTTTGGGCCATTTTTTATTCTGATCACGAATTCATTGAACTTTTTGAACTAGGATGATACACAGAATCACACACTATATTAAAATAAAACAAATAAAACGTTGCCTTGGGAAAGTTGCTTCTATATTAAATCTAGGAATGCCCTCAAAGCGGTTTGCAATGCCTTAAAAAGAAGTTGCTATTTTCAGTTTGACCCGGAGTCATATAATCTACTTTCACTGGTTAGTACTCTTATTTAACACTGAATATTGTCTCACGTCGTAATCAGGTTTAACAAGTACTCTCTGTCCTCTTTCATGTGCATTTGTAAAGGCAAGCATAAACATAAAGTTTGTTTTTATTTAACAACACCACTAGAGTACACTGATTGTTTTTGTATCTTACCATTGGCTATTAGACGTCATTCATATGGTCATTCTGACTGGCTCATCTTTCCGATAAGCAACAAGGGGTCTTTTAAATGCACTTCCTACAGACAGGACAACACATACCACGGCCTTTGATGAAGAAATTGAGGACAAATGATGGGAAAGTAAAATAATTGTAAAAACAGGCATATACATTCATTTGTAAAACAATCTGTACCCTGACAATTAAACGTTCACAGTATCATTTGGAGTTGCTTCTGTCACAATAAACATTAGTTCATGACTGTATACTATTATGATAATTTTCCGTTCCAACCAGTGGTCCACAACTTGTTCATCAAAGGCCGTGGTATGTGCTGTCTGTGGGAAAATGCATATAAAAGATCCCTTGCTACTTATCGGAAAGAGTAGCCTATATGGCGTCAGCGGGTTTCCTCTAAAAGAAATGTTAAAATGACCATATGAATGACGTCCAATAGCCGATGATTAGATAAAATTCAATGTGCCACAGTGGGGTCATTAAATAAAACAAACTTTACTTTAATGATAAATATGCGTGCTTGTAAACCTATGGTGATGTAATCCCGTAAAATGTGTTCACTTCATATAAATATGTACTTTTTAAAACATCCTATGTAATAACAACAAATACATGTTTTATATTTCCAGTTCTAAACGTAAATCGAGAAGCAGAGAAAAGAAACATTTTCACAATTTGTCACTTTCTGATTCTGGAAGGCAATCCCATCAATCCACACTCAGCCAGGTTGACCCTCGAGCCTTGCCCAAGGTCAGCAGCAATGGCTTGTGGGTAGACGCGCCGGGGCTGTACACACCCGCACCAGCAGCCGGGTACTATTATGGCCGCCCAGGTCAGGGATATCGAGTTGAACAACTTGGTGTACAGAGGTCAATCTCTGATAGAGGTTTGGCAGGTTAGTGTCACTATACTCACTGGTCACACGTTGTACAAATAACTGAACATTTCCACCATAATTGACGCTGCATTCAGAGTATCTTGGACATGTTCAGAAAACTATTCTAATGGTGGCAAGCTTGACAAGTCTAGTTCATTAATAATATGTTATTTAAATCTACCTTGTTGCTAAGTAACAAGTCATATCATAAAACTATTCTAATGGGAGCAAGCTTCTAAACTGTGTTCTAGTTACTTTGTTTATAGCAATGAACCAGACATTTAGAAGATGGCTAAGATCTACTACGATATTAAGTTGATTTCTAGTTGCTTTCTATGTTGCAATGAACTAGACATTTAGAAGCGTGCTACAATCTAATAACCCATTGTTAGAAAGCTTTTGTGAATTTGGGTCATGTTCTTTCACCATATTTGAATCAGCTATGTAGAGGTCTTCATATTATTTCATATTATTATATCGATACCGGGCGGGTGTTTTCAAAGTTTGTTGCACGCGGTTACAAACATTCAGCGAAACTTCGTCTTGTATCAAGGGCAATCAATTTGCTGTAAACATGCACTGAAAGAACTACATGCACGTCTTATGTCAACTTTGTTTAGCTTTTCAAATATCGCATGAGAGTAAGAAACAAACACTGGGTAAAGAAGCCGATCTAAGAGATTCTATACAAGACAACACGGAGACATGAGCGCAGAAATTTGTATTCGTCGCTTAATCGTTAAAAAACCTCTCGTTCAAAAGTAAAGTTTGTTTTATTTAACGACGCCACTAGAGCACATTGATTTTTATCTTATCGTCTGCTATTGGATATATAATTATGGTTATTCTGACACATTTCTTCAAAGGAAACCCGCTGGCGCCACATGATACTCTTACCGATAAGCAAACAGTCTTTTATATGCACTTTCCCACAGACATGATAGCACATACCACAGACTTTGGTGAACCAGTTGTGGATCACTGGTTGTAACGAATATAGCCCAAACCTCAGATGGGTCCACTGAGAAGGATTGATCCGATAACCTTCCGCTTCACGTGCGGACACGCTACCAATTAAGCTACGGCCCGCTCCTAGTAATTATAGTGCCAGTTATTAATATTATAATAAGATGTGTACTATTTATATTATTGGTATTTTGATATGACGTCGTCGTGGTCGTTGCTAATCAATGTGTGTTTTATTCAGTGGTTCCTGGAGACGTCGTCTGTATCTATAGAAACACAGTGTATAATTATATTACAATACTGTGATACATGTAATAAGACTTCTGTACTATGTATTGTGATGTGACGCCGTCGTGGTCGTTGCTAATCAATGTGTGTTTTATTCAGTGGTCCCCGGACACGCCGTCTATCAGAACAACATGCGGATATATCACAGTCAACAGCTAGCCCCGGTCTACGAGGTCGTACCCTCGGGGTCATCTGGATACATGAACGTGTATGAATATGGAGGTATGTTGTCGTCTGCTATTACTGTAGACTTTGTCTAAACCGAACTCCCTCTAAACCAGAATCCCGTTATAACCGGACAAACAATTTGTGACCAGCTCTGGCTAAAGGAGATACATGGGTAAAAAAATATCAGAATTGAGATTTATGTATATTTGATTTCAGCATTTAATTCACTTTAAAATAATATATAAAACATAATAATTCAAAGGTAGGTGGTTTGGAAAATATGTATTGAGAAAAACGCATTGTATAGTTCTCTGTGTTAATGTACATGTCATAAATTATTGCAATGACGTCAGAAAAGAGGATTTCCTCTATTTATTTCCATACCAAGTTTATGGAGATAGCACGCACGGAACACCCGCTATGAATCTCGGAAAATCGGGTAATTAAAGTAAGTTTCTACATTGTTTTATCAAATGTCTTGATGGGTAGGGCATATTAATTGCATATTTTCACCGTTATCTGTTAGAATATCGATTGAGAACTTTAGGGACAGGCAATTAAAGACATAAAGGAAGGTTTTAATGAAGAAAAAAATCTCAAAATCGAAAATATTCTCTCACGGCACTTATGTACGCTATTGTGAACAATTGGACGGTGTGGACGGTGCCACATGCGTTCCTTTAGCCAGAGCGGGTCATATTTGGTCCCAATGCGTCTAACCTCTCAGAGCAGGAAACCTCTGAAACCGGAAATTAACTTTGTCCCGTGGGTGTCCGGTTTAGAGGGGTTTTACTGTATTTGTAAAAGGAGTGTGTCCAAACATATTCAAAATATAATTATACTGGGGATGAAATAATTAGTGAGAAAGGCTACATGGGTCCTGACCCCTCCCATTCCTTCTGGATTCTCATATTAGGTGAATTGTTAGTTTGCTAAAATAATGTTTTCTGTTGTTGTTTTAGTTATAGAAATTAAAGAAATACTTTGAATTTAGCTGGCAATAACCTAAGTAATAAATCAAAACTATGTTTTGTCTTTGTATAGTGACTGATAATATCATAATTTTTAAAAAGAAATAATTCGCTAACACATGGTTCGCTTAACCAAGCTTTCAGCAACCGGTTGCAGTTTTTATTTGCACCAGGTCGTGACACAACAGCGTGAGAAGAACGTAATATTTTATAGTGACATAACTGTATTGTTGTAGGAAATAATAACACATTAAAGATGAAGTAAAGAAGAAATATAGGATATAAATAGTTTTAAATAGCAATGAAGGTTTTTTTCATCACGATTTTGTAAAAGGTTTTGTTAATCTAGTTTTTATGTCAGCTTTTTTATCTTACGAAAAATAATATATACACTGTACATGTAATTGTATGAAAGAAAACCCTTAAAAGACAAACTCTATAACAGCTTGGTTCTGAACGTAGACGTTAAACCCCATGTCCTGACCTGACAAACTCCTCCCACCGCAAAACAAAAATCCCATCACAACCACTGGCATTGAAATCCTTATTTTTAAATACGTTTTACATTAAATTTGTTTGAATGACCACTGTTATATATATATATATATACATGTATACATATACATAGATATATAATTATGTATTATGTCGGCCACAAATCATTGACCTAACTTTTTAAAGGTGATTTAGCTTAGTCAGATTAAAATAAAATTCTAAACAAATTTTAGTCATTGCAAATAATAACATAAGACATTTATTAAACTTAATTTGCAATAACCTAAGGTAACCATAAACACATAAAAAGTATTAGTAGATTTGTTTTAATAACACTATTTAACAGATAAATATATCTGGTAAAATGCATCAATACATAATTACTAATATAATTTACAATACACTGAAGCAAAATGAAATTCTTATATGATCTTAGTGTGGTAGAGCAAAGCTGAAAAATAAACAACTGTGACCCCCTACTAAGATAGTTTAGTTTTGTATGTTATAATGTCTCATTAACAATTTTAAATCTGTATTAAACTACTATTTTTCTCACAGATTTAAATCATTCTCGCTCTCGTCTGCTGGAACGGGATTCTGCAGACCGCCATCACCGCCGAGACAGCAAGAAGGTGAAACGATCACAGAGTGACGTGGGCAGGGGCGTAGAGAAACATCATCGGTCAAAACGTGTCCCCTCTGACAGACCGTCGGACAAACACTCGGACAGACAATCAGACAGACATCATAGCAGACACTCTGAGAAACATGAATCTCACGAAGCATTGCATAAACATCGAGATTCACAACAAAAGTCAAAATCTCTTGAACGTATAGCTGACATATCTGTGCGACCCAAAGTTCCTAAGGATTCGTCAAAACCTATTGCCTATGATAATGCAGCTTTCGTTTCTTCTCCTACGTTAGAGAAATCAAACCCAATTCTGTCCCAGCCTTCTGCTGACAGCTTGAAACAAAGCAATAAAAAGGGAGCTTTGTCGTCTGTCGTTTCAGAATCCCAAGTTGCGACAGATAGCATGAAACTTCAAGAAAAGAAAGAACAGAGGCCCATTATTAACAAAACAGATGATGAAAAGTATGTTGTGGAAGATTCTGAGGATATTAATGTTCAGCATTATGTGTACAAAGGTTCCATATACGCTGTCCCTAGCAAACTGACCAGTGATGAACCTGATGGGTATGAGGAGAACCCGATTGTGAAACGAATGGAAGAAATGATATTGGAGAAAACTGGTGAGATGGAACAATCAGTGGATGAGACGACTAAAGACAATTCTCTGAGTGAAAGTGTTCCAGTGAGTCCAGTGTACGCGGAACCAGCAGAGGTCGTCAGGGAGTCCAAGTCACTGACTGCATCAGTTGCAGACTCTCGCAATGAGGATACAGGAGAGACTCTCATAGAAACAAAGAATAGAGGAAGTCAGTCACAAGAGAATCAAGATGACCTGGGTCTTAAAGGTAATTATATTCTGATCCTAATAGTAGGATTTATTTAATGTTTAAAGTTTTTATATTTTCTGAGATTATTTAAACTTGTCCCTTCTGGATCTGCCACAGCAATAATAAAATATAGATTTTTTTTTCCTTTTTTATTTTTTTTTAATTTTACGTTTGTTTTTCTTTCATTTTTGTCATTCGTAACACCTCGACTAATAGTAATACTTTTTCATAATCAAGACGTTTTACGAATTAGTATTTGTTCATAAAAATATGTTTCCGTCATGTAAGCAAACCAAAAGTAATTTACTATACCAGAACGTTGATATCCGACTTACATAAAGTTATTTTTCACAGAACACCACTACATGTGCAAGCATTTTTATAAACGTAATTTAGAGCATTATAAATGTTTTGGCAAAACTAAATTTGCTCAGTTTCAGTTTGAAACGGATAGAGCATCTAAATATATTATCTTGTTAATCTTTAAGGTATACCCCCCTTCCCCTCCCTACTGTGTTGGACAGAACTATCTGGTTATTCCAAAACACGACACTTGACAAATATACGAAACTGGGGCCTGTAAAACAGGACTTCCCAGAAACCATGTTTAACGTGTTTTCATCATCAAATATGTTCAAGCACACCTGTCGTGACACAGTGTCGTGTTTTGGAATCCAATATCCGGCGACTCACCATGTGTTAGAGTGCCGATGCACGTTCATTTACTATTTCCTTTCATGAATAAATCCTTACAACACATGGCGTTATGTTGCTGTACAGCTCCACAATAGTGAGACGCGAGGGAAATAAGATAATTCGCTGATAAACACAGCCACACCCGACATTGTACCCAGCCATTGAAGCAGAACTAACAACAGGCGTTGGCCGTGTATAGTCAATCACCTTGATCGCACGCAATTGATTTTTTGCGAATTAGTTCCCGCGTGCAGAAGCAATCTCCACAAATGTTAGCGGATCACGTTACCAAACGCTAATGCAGTTTTAATGGTGCGCTTTGTTTTTGTTTTATAAAATTTATACAGTCATACGTAAACGTAGTTAACAAGGGTCATGGTTAATGTAAACTCAGAAGGGTAAATGGGATGTTACTTATTCAATAATAAACCTAAATTAAATATATTTTATGTAGGACGTGTGTGTTTTGTGTTGTAAAATAGAATTAAATAATGCAACATTTATAATTATTTATCTCCATTTATGGCCGTCTGTCTGTCTTTCTGTCTCTGTGTGTCTGTCTCTGTGTCTCCATCTCTCTCGTCTCTTCTTCTTTCTTTGTATGTCTGTATATATGTCTCTCTCTCTCTATCTATCTATCTCTCCCTCTCTCATATTAAACAATGCATGTCATTCATTCCAGGTAAGAATATCACAGTAGAAGCGTTCCAGTTCCTTGATCATTATCTTTCTGATGAAGAAACTGTGGAAAGTCCGCCCATGTCTCCAGTTCCTGGCCTTGACTTTGCAGGTGAGATTCCATTACACTCTATTCACCCAGTTCCGCTCCTATGTAAACCCCCTTCGTGTGTGTTTGTTAACATACATTGTAGCATGGCCGATATTTTTTATTGTTCTAACTGTGCTGGTATGTTAAGTAAAATGCACAAGCTCTCGATTTGCACGTGCAACAAGCTAGCTGTCATAATAATGGGCGTGAATGACAAGTTGTCAGTTATACCGTGCTACAAGTTCGTTATTGGATGGGCTGACTTGGGTCTCACTCGATATTTCGAGGGGCGTAACTCGTTACCGCCCCTCAAAACATCTCGCGATAGCCTCGTCAGACACATCCAATAACTATAACTTAACTTTCGGAATTTCTCGGATGTGTTCGTTAACAAACATTATCATTCGGAATTTCTCGGATGTGTTCGTTAACAGACATTATCATTCGGAATTTCTCGGATGTGCTCGTTAACAGACATTATCATTCGGAATTTCTCGGATGTGTTCGTTAACAGACATTATCATTCGGAATTTCTCGGATGTGTTCGTTAACAGACATTATCATTCGGAATTTCTCTTGTCTCTATTACATTTCAAGTAAGTAGGAACAACTCAAATTTGTGAAAAGTAGATATAATGTTTGACATTTAATAGCCACGCCTATTGTACGCACATCCCTTTACTGTAAATCATGTATTATGTTTGAAACTTAATAGCTGACGAGGAAAGAATGTTCTAAAATGTTGGTAAACAAATATTATTCCCTTTGTGTAGACCATAAAAGGCATCTACGGTAACTACAAATGTATTACATTTCTTCTGTTATGTTTGACACATAATAGCCTATGTGATGATTATGCAATGTTCTCTAGTGTCACCGTCACACATTCCTTTCTTTTCATCAGTCGGTATTATGTTTAAAACCTAGTAAAACAGAATAGTTTGTACATATCACGTGAAACAAGCCTTTCCTTTAAAACAAAAACTTGATATCAGTGTGCGTTATTTTAGTGAGTAAAGCATCTAGCACGAGATAAATGATGCAGGTCGTGGTGGTGGTGATCGTCTTCGTGGTCTCTGTGTGTGCGCGCGCGCGTGTCTGTCTTTATGCGTGTGTATCTGTGTGTATGCGTGTGTGTATGTGTGTGTTGTATGTGTATTTGTGTGTATGTGTCTGTGTGTATTTGTGTGTATGCGTGTGTCTATTGTGCGCGTGTGTATGTGTGTGTGTATTTGTGTGTATGTCGGTGTGTGTGAGTGTATGTGTGTGTGTATTTGTATGTGTGTGTGTGAGAGAGTATGTATGTGTGAGTGCGTGTCTGAGTGTGCGTTTGTTTCTCTATGTGTGTGTTGTGTAGTTGTTGTTATAGTATATTTGTTTAAATTACGCATTTTGTTTCAAACCCGTCGAATTTGTCACTCCTTTTGTGTGGCGTTGTTTATAACAACACATCGTAAACTAGGATGTTTGTTCGTGACATTATCAATATTAATATATCGTTGTAAACAAATATTTACTTTCCAATGAAAGGTGATAAAATCAGACTATAATTTCACCTGTCATCTATATGGAAGATAGTCCGAGATAAAATGGCTCCACTCATGCGCAAAGAGTATTTCAGAGAAAGGCGCTCTGTACCGGAATTTCAAATGTTTTCGTCTGTTGCTCTTGACCGTTCTACACAAGTATGAGGACACTTGGTGGTTTCTTTGTTTAAACTTCTCTAGTAAAGTTTAAGTGTTCTTCTCGTTGTTAAACATGATTTATTATTCAAGTCAACAGTGGGATGAGCAACGCGTAAATGGGTTCTTGTAGATGGCTGGCGTATCTGGCTCAATCGGTTGAACGTTCGCCTGATGTCTTTTCATCAACTATCAGAATAATATGTATCTCAATATTCATTCCTTTCAGATAATACATATTTTTATATATTAAATAATAATAATAATACAAAATAATAATAATAACCAAACAAACAAAATAGAATTGGGTAAACTATTTAAGTAGCCTAAGCAACTCGTTATTTCAACAGTATTAGTGTTATTTCAATATTTATTTTATTTAAAACACTGCAGTTTTATTATCAATATTTGACATAGAAACGTTGACTGAAAACAAGTCAGATGTTAATCCTGCTACGTACCAGTATTTGTCTTATTAAAGATTACTCGTCAAACTGGTTCCACTCATTGCTCCATGATAACGGGCAGCAATGCGATGTGTGATGACGCTGTTATAAAGTGAGTCAAGTGTTATAGAATGGGTCAAGTGTTATAAAGTGAGTCAAGTGTTATACAGTGAGTCAAGTGTTATACAATGAGTCAAGTGTTATAAAGTCAGTTAAGTGTTATACAGTGAGTCCAAGTGTTATACAGTGAGTCAAGTGTTATACAGTGAGTCAAGTGTTATAAAGTGAGTCAAGTGTTATAAAGTGAGTCAAGTGTTATACAGTGAGTCAAGTGTTATAAAGTGAGTCAAGTGTTATAAAGTGAGTCAAGTGTTATAAAGTGAGTCAAGTGTTATAGAATGAGTCAAGTGTTATAAAGTGAGTCAAGTGTTATACAGTGAGTCAAGTGTTATACAGTGAGTCAAGTGTTATAGAGTCAAGTGTTATACAGTGAGTCAAGTGTTATACAGTGAGTCAAGTGTTATACAGTGAGTCAAGTGTTATACAGTGAGTCATAAAGTGAGTCAAGTGTTATAAAGTGAGTAAAGTGTTATAAAGTGAGTCAAGTGTTATAAAGTGAGTCAAGTGTTATAAAGTGAGTCAAGTGTTATACAGTGAGTCAAGTGTTATACAGTGAGTCCAAGTGTTATAAAGTGAGTTAAGTGTTATAAAGTGAGTCAAGTGTTATAAAGTGAGTCAAGTGTTATACAGTGAGTCAAATGTTATAAAGTGAGTCAAGTGTTATACAATGAGTAAAATGTTATAAAGTGAGTCAAGTGTTATAGAATGGGTCAAGTGTTATCACACATCTAGTCATACACTACACGGACAGACAACAACCATGTGGTGCCCACATATCTGTGCACTGGTGTGTGTTGTTAAGTGAGAATATCTCGTTTAACGCTGGTAGAGAGAATGTTTCATCACAACTGTTTCATCACAATCTCAATGTTGTATTATAGCTGCTTGAATACTCCAATATGCTTTTCTAAAATAATCTCTTTACATGAAGATTGATATCAGTGGATGTCGCTCTATTTATTACAAGTTTAACTTGATTTCACAAAAGCTGAATGTATATAGTGATCCATGTTAAATGTATCCGTGTTTCATCCTCACGCGATGTCAATGGGGGTAATCTGGTGTTTATATCATTTCACGTTTTGCTGATGCTGCACTAAACCTCCTTATCTTTCATGAATTTGTACATCTCCACTAGTATTTTTAAAAAGCTCTGGTTTCTCTTATACAGTGTTTATACAATAGCTCATGCTGCTAATAAAAGCAGCCATTGTGTCCATTTATTTATATTCTGTCTTGGACAACGGAATTGACTGATATCATAACTGGGATTCAAGACAGGTGTCTGCTATAACAGCTTGTTCTGAATATAGATGCTCTGTCTTGGATAATGGAATTGACTGCTATTATAACTGGATTCAAGACAGGTGTCTGCTATAACAGCTTGTACTAAATATAGATTCTCTGTCTTGGACAATGGAGTAACAGTGCATATCCGTTCCAACCAGCTGTGCACAACTGGTTATTCAAAGGCTGTGGTATGTGCTGTCCTGTTTATTGTGGGAAAGTACCTTTAAAAGACCCCTTTCTGTTTATCTGAAATAGTAGCCTATAAAAAATTATGGCGACAGCGGGTGTCCTTTAAAGAAATGTTTATAAAATGACAATAATATTATGTTTGACGTCCAATAGCCGATGATAAAAATCAATGTGCTCTAATGGTATCGTTAAACAAAACTATGTTTTTACTATGCAGTGGAATCATGTTTATTTTTAAACAATCTCCGATTTGTTGTAAATAACACGTGCCTCACAGTAGACATATCATTAAAAACACATTTATCTTCTTATCTGCACCTGACAATACACAATTCATTATAGTCTTGTTAATTTCAATAGGAAGAAGAGCAATTTAAACCTCATTTATCAAACAGTACACAATGACGTCAATATTTCATTTACGTTAAACATCAGTTCATTTCATTTTCTCTTTAACAACATTCACAGTTCAGATTTCATGCTTGTTTGCTTCTTAAAGATATAATTTAGCGGAATTAAATGTCATGCCTGATATATTTTCTCCATACATCAATTTAATAACGTTACCGCACTGCGAAATACTGGCCACAGTACGCACAATAGATGCAGTTATTATGATTTTTGGCTAACCCAGCACTTATTTGTTTAAGAAATAGAACTTAACGATAAAACTTAAAATAGACTTTGTTCAACAAAATAATAATTATCATAATAATAGTATTAAATTCATAAAAGAACATAGTGTTTGAACTGGAAAATTATAGATTTTATATAACTAAATATATACACTCGCGGACACACATACATACACACACATACATACACACATACATACACACATACATACATACACACATACACACATACATACACACACACATACACATACATACAAACACATAAATACACACATACACAGAAATACATACACAGACATACATACACACACATACACACACACACATACATACACACACACATACACACACATACATACACAC
>JAUTWP010031437.1:0-13363 GCA_033042655.1 Cyathermia naticoides
TGTGTGTGTGTGTGTGTGTGTGTGTGTGTGTGTGTGTGTGTGTGTGTGTGTGTGTGTGTGTGTGTGTGTGCATGTGTTTGCGAGTCTGCATGTGCATGTGCACACATACACTCGCAGGTATATTCATTCATTTGTCGTTCATTCTAGTGTGAATGCATATGGTAAAAATCAGGGATAGAAATATTTCCAATAAGATATTGGGCATCATACAGAACAAACAGGAAATACCATGTTATGATGTACCAATAGATTACCTAATGAAGATATTCTAGATTAGTTAAGAAGAAATTCTACAACTGAACTAGTCATTCTCACTCCTATTTGCTCTTCCACCATCAAGCATGAATAGAAAGACAAAATAAGTCAGAAGATACAATAATCAACAAGGGCAGGTATCAAGTTCTTTCCGATCACCATCTACCCATCACCTATTCATTATGCATTTAGATAATTACGGTATTCATATTTTGGTGACAAGGCTTTGAGATATTCCCTTGATCTGCTCAATCAAAAAGTTAATCAACAAAAAGTGAGTATGAAAACAAATGCACATTCCCATCCTGAGTAGGGTGTCCATCATGTTCGGACATTGTGTCCAGGAGGGGTGTGCTTGAACACTGTTTTGTGAGGTCAGCATGTTAACAAAAAAATCCATTCCATTCCGCAAATGAACTGTTTGTTGGTTGTATAAACAAAGTGGTTTGCTTGTTGTACATGACATGGGAGATGAGACTGGAATGACAGAATAAAGACAATGGAACAACAATGTACTGAGTTAGTGGGTTGCAGGCTGGTGGCAACAAGGGTCAGACAGAGGTAACAACAACACAGATGTGACACAGGACAGAGGTCTGCACCAACTATCTGTCTCGTTACATAACTATCACATTCCAATGGGTACAGGCAGCATGTACTTGTGTACAAACTCCACTAGAGAACATTGATTTTTATCTCATCATCGAATATTGGACGTCATCCATATGATCTTTTTGACACATTTCTTTTAGAGGAAACCCGCTGCCGCCATATAGGCTACTCTTTTCGATAATCAGCAAGTGATCTTTCATATGCACTTTCCCACAGACAGGACAGCACATACTAGCCTTTGATGAACACAATGTTATTTTTAAACCCTTATATTATTTTGTATGTTGTTCATGTTTTTGTACCGGCCCTATCAAGTATCTGGGTGTTTTTGTACAAATAAAATGATTGATTGGTTATCTACTGCAACACACTGCTGCCTTGAGATTTGAGTTGCACATAGGTAGTCTTATTAACCTTTTTTAACACAGATGAAGAAGTAGCACTAGCAGGGTGTTTGGAGTTAAAAATTGCATAATTAGGAAGGATTTAGGGGGATACAACAAATACTGTTGTTCTTTTCTTCTTTTTTATGTAAAAATTGATCCATACCCAATAGCAACACTCCAGCCAGTGTATTGTATTTGTATGTAACCTAGATTAGATAGTGCTATTAGATCATAGATCCTAATTTTTGTTTAAACTTTTAAACAACAACTATACTCCCCTTTTTTATTTAAAAACAATGGCTATCAATCAAGGTCATATACATACACTAGCTGTAGACTGTAGTGCATCAAGGATGCCACTTTTTCCCCATTAAAATGTGGCAACGAGACCTAAGTGCTAGTACGCAGTTGATATCCTTTGTAAGTGTAAATAAATTTATTAAAATGGAAATGGTGTTAATATTTTGTATTACTGCAGCTTTAACTTGAAATTTATAAACTAGTGCTGTACTTTGAATGTTGCTCAGTATGAAATGGTTGTTTATCCCACCGATCCTCTTCCCTCATAATGTTGATGCAAATTTAGGGACTCTCCCTCTTTTCCCTACCAAAAGAGGTCGAGTCCAGTAGCTTAATCACTACACCATAGTCATAGCAGATTCTGAAGTATGTTCACCCCAACCCACAATATTCTACCCAACTTTCCGGCCAACTTTCGTTCAGTGACTAAACCTAAATATAGGTTAATCATACAAGTTATTCAGAACCTTGCATTGGACTAACATCTTTAATTGAGGCCTGCTGTTGTTATGTGTGGGTAACCTCGATAATTAGGCCAGCAGACCAACTTGCCCAAGCTGCAAGTCACATGATGAAGGGTATGAATGCTCCAGTGCAAAAAGGACTCTTCCACCAGTGAACCTAGCTACCAATCAGCTGATCAGGCTTTCTGACCCAACAAGGTCGCACAGTTTGAAAGCAAGCTGCCCACCTATAACCGTGTGGACTCTCCCAGCTAGCACAATGGAGGTTCACTGCAAGATGCTGGCAGTGGAAGGTTGCTTATGAACAGTCATTAAAAGCTGAGTTGTTCTTCTATACACATGTGATTTTACTGACACTGTTTACAGCTTGTCGAAGGGTTGATAACAAAGACTGGTGAGTAAACACACTACATAGACTCTGTGGTAGGTTTGTCACGTTCGTTCTGTACACAAAGATGCTGCTGCTGGTAATACTACCAGGCTATTTTTAAAACCACTTTTCCTATTCCTGCAGTGCTAGAATGTTGATATTTATAGCCGACACTTTGTGTTTCTTCATGACTCAGTCTCAAGTACAGTAGTTTAACAAGGTGTTAGGTAATCATTTCCAACCAGTAGATTAGCACATAGTTTAGTACTTCAAGCAGGATTAATCTAACTACAATATGGGGCCGTCACATGCCCTATTCCCCACTAAAACTTGTTTAATTTTATACCAAATTACCAAAATACAGTAGAAAAGTTGGCAAATTTAAAACTGTTAGCAATGTTTTCCCAATTTTATGAAAGTAGACCCTGATTTTTAGAGAGATTAAACCCTGACTTTATTGAAGTAGTTAGTAGCATGTTCTTCATCATAGGTAAACCTTTTACTTTATGACGTGATACATGCTAAGTATGGTATGCCATACATTTTAGTTATAAATATGTAATACCGGCACATTTTAATTATTAATATAATCAATGAGTAATACAAGCAACCTAAATTAAATATTGTTAATCTTGCACAAATTATAGTTTGAAAGTAATAAAAAATATATAGTTAAACAAAACAGATTTGTTTTTGAAAATATTGTTTATTTGGTTTATAAAAACTAAAAAAATAACAGTAACACTACCAGTTGGTTTTATTTTATTATTCTTTCTGTTTAACAATACAACATGATTTATGCTACATCATGTACATGAGCTCTTCTCATTTGTATTTAGCAGAATTTCGGATATAGTGGACTGTTTAAACTGGTATTTGTCTAATCCAGATTTCTATGTAAACCAGCATGATTTCGAAGTTCCATCCAGCTCCGTAACTCTGGATGAAATCTGTCTATAACGGCACTCTAAACCAACATATTTTATTGGTTCCAATGAATCCAATTTAGACACTCCATTGTATTAGTAAATCTGATGGCTTGAGATGGATTTTGGTAGCAAAACATACTAGGTTACCACTAAGAGTCCTGCATGGGTGGGTAGACATCTACTGATCTAGTAGATCTACTTAGCTCTGGCGGGAAATAAAGATCCTTTACTCATGAAATGTGTTAAACAGAATAGACTGACTCGGCCCACTTAGAAGATGGGCTGATGCAACAGACTGTGAGGTAGCGCATATATTTACAGTGCGGACTAGTGATACTAGTGCTTTAACAATTGCTTAGTCATGTAAGCACGTTAAATATTTTTCCATTTTCATGATCTACTAAAGCTGTAAGATGTAACCCATCTTATTGTGCGAATAAACTCTAAAATCTATTTCATCAAATGACAAAAACTCCAATAGGTGTGTCCTTTAAAAATCTATATTGGGTATGTGACTAAAAAGAACCGGATGAATGACCACCCAGGCTTGTCAAAGAATTGACTACCTGGTCAGAAGACTGAGCTGTCAGTACATGAAATCATAACCCAAGCTAACAACACACACACAAAGACAGGGGAAAACTGCAGACAGAAAGGTCAGTGAAGTAAACCATAGTTAAAAATAAACCACAAGGACAATGTTTTATAACAGTGTATTATTTTAGTGTCGGTTATTGTGTTTAAAACATGTTAAAACCCAATTCAAAATATAATTTCATATGTGATTTTACAGCCATTTTAGTACAGTATTCATAGGAATGTAGTTTCTATGTCGGACTATTCATAGGTTGCCAGATGTTAACATAAATGTCACAAGCCTAACAAGAGAAGAGGCCTTGCTGGGTTTTACCTCTTCAAAATATACTGTATTATATATTGTTACATGTAGTCCATATGGTTCTCCAGTATTTACTAACAGTAACATTAGGGACATCCAACCAGTTGCTTAGTTTACTATAATTAGAAAATATTGGCAAAAGTAAAAGATATTCAGTGATACTGGGTTATTTGATCACAACATGTATGAATGTCAGTAATTACCTCAAGTATGTCAGTTTTAACGCTGAATGTTTTATAACTGCGCAGCTGTACAGTCTAGCTCAGCTCTTGGGTCATTAATACACATCTGTCAACAACAATATGTTTTAATAATGCACAAGCAAGACACTCCAGAATTATGAAATTATCAATTTAAGGATATAATTTAACTCTTCACTCATCATTATTGGAGAAAATTCACTTGGAACGAATAATAAACTTCCATTTTGAGATTATGCAGACCTAAAATTGTTGAAGTGTAAAATCTTTTGCAGTTTCTATTTTGGTACTGCTGGGAACAAAAGTTGAATAAAAAAGTAAAAACTGCCATCTTGATGTAAAGCAGGCTTACTCTGCTAGTTAGATCCATTCTTTCTAATTTTCTCTTTTTAGTTACCTCCTCAAAAATGAACTACGACTTGAAATTTAAGGATATGAGAGGATAAAGATGCAAATAAATTACTAACTTGGTTGTGCACACTTGAAACTGAGCTTAAAATAATCTATTGCCAGTGATAACACATACTTAGCACCTACAAAATATAGTGTTAAATCTCCTGTAAACTTCACTTCAAGTTCAACCGGTCGTAACTTAGGCAATAGTGTGTCTGTCCACATGTGAAACTGTCTTGTCATTGGATCGATCCTTCTGAATGGACCCAGTTGCTGTCTTGACTATGGGAAAGTACATATAAAAAGACTCCCTGCTGCTTATCAGAAAGAGAATAGTATGTGGTGGCTGCAGGTTTCTTCTAAAACTGTGTCTACATGTTTAACATCCAATAGCCATTGATTAAAAAGCAATTAATGTGCTCTATTGGTGTTGTTAATTAAAACAAACTTATTTAAACCATTGAAAATCATATATAGGCCCCCTCAGAATAAATTTGTAGATGGGCTGAAACTCGCAATTGGCCCCAAAGGTGACTTCTATGTTATAAAATGTGAGAATTTCTGATGAGATAGATGTTGGTGACGTGAGTGAAATGCATTTTGTCATGTGCTGTTGTACGTCATGTATTGATTTGTAGCACTCGAGTACTACACAACTATTACCAGTTGGCAAGTTTTCTCTAATCATGTCAGTTCGATGCAACTAACCACACTAATACCAGCCTTCAGCTAGTAATTATCTCACATAGAACAGGTAAGGCAGAACAGTGTGATCAAATTAGTACAATTTAACGTGAACAACTAATGAAAACAGCTACATAATTTGATTTTTTTAAAATCTTCTTTACCCACCAAATGGCATTAAATATATAAATACAAAAATGGAAATGTTAATGATAATTAGATTTTAATCTAAAAACAACTATTAACGAAATTGTGTTTCACAAAATGATTTAGATAGAAAAAAACCCATAAGAATAAACATAACATACATATTTAATATGTAATTTCACAACAAACTGATACATGCAGATAACTACACATGTGTGTACGAACCAATTTGTAATTGATCGCAAGATTATCAAACAGGAAATTAGTCAAGCATGCATTATGTATGTAATTATATGATTTCCTTTAGGGGAGTCCATCGAGTACAGCTGCAAAACTGTTATTTCCAAGCAAAAACAGAAAATCATCAGGGACATGATCAACAAAAACATAATCAACACACAAATGTGTCTCATGTAGATTCAATAGTAATTTTACATTGTTATGATCTGGTACAAAAGAAAATCTATGAACATGATTAGTTTTAAGCCTCTGAGTCTGACAAACAACATACTTGTACACCACAGTGACCCACTGGTGACAAATACTTTTAACCAGTGTTTACCTGTTGCAGTCTGATGCAATAAATGCAAATGAGTAAAATAAATATTCATCTTGAAGCTGAGTAAAATGAGTTAATTGTGTTCTCCAACTTGATCAACAGATCGTGGCTACATCTGTGGTTTATTAGCTTGCTCCAACTCATCCCAGTTGTGTGAATAATTTAAAGCCAGTTTGAACAGCTAACACGAAACATCTACATTAAATTCAGCATCCTGTACTGGGAACACTCTCCCATAACCCTAACCAATATACCAGAAATGGAATAAATTTATATACAATAAATAACACCCTAGACGAAGACCTACATGTACATCTATGATCACTGTTTAAAGTGTTTTCCATAGAACTTTACCATACCATACTAAACTGACATTCCAAGGGCATCTTATGCATGGTTTCCAATATTTTTGGGGCACATTTTTTTCATACTATTGTTAAAGGGGGAAAATTTGAACTGTTATGAATGGTACATTCGACTGACTGCGATAATAGGCCCCATAAAAAAGTACGATCTTCTGACTTATTAAAAAAAGTATAAGTATAGCCTGCACAATTGTGAATAAAGGGTTTTGACATACATGGACAATTTAGATATTTATAAAAGACATGGCATTCTTTATTTGAGGACAAGATGACACTAATAAAGACACAATCAGGGTAATATGACATGTTGCCAAACCAGACCATCCTATAAGTATAACTTGCTAGGGAAACCACTGAACACTGGTAATTTATTATATCACAGATATAACTAATAATATAATAAATTCTATGATTTGTAAGTAATACAGATTTATAAATACATACTTAGAGCTGCAAGCTTCTCAAATAATCATAGAATGTATTTGAGAAGCTTGCAGCTCTAAGTATGTATTTATAAAACTGTATTACAAATAATCCTCTTCTTGGTTTTACTTTTACATGATTTTATTCATTTGCAGAGCAAAACACTAAATCTTCTATTTAAATTAACAACACTGACCAAAAAACTTATAAAGGAATAAAAAGTAATTTGTAATTTCCAAAAAATTCAAGTTGGTAACAAGAAAGATTTGATGAAATGGTTTCACAAGTGTATGGATTATTTGCATTTGAATGATGCGGACTTGCTGATGACGCAGTTCTCAATCAATCGGTTTCTTCACACCAAGCCAGCTCTTGCTTTTCTCTCCAGGGATCTGCTCTTGACAATCTACTAACAGAAGGCTGGACTTACTGCAAGCAATTGGCATCACAATTATTGGTGCAATTTCCTTTTCTTTTCTGTCACTGAACTCTTGACATTATAGAACATATTATGAACAAAACATTCTCGTGTCTGATTAATAACATACATTGTAACTCAAAGGATGAAATTCAAAGCATGTTCTTATACTGTCATTATAAGTATGTAACAAAATGTGTTTATGACCAGTACAAGGCAATGACCAGCACAAGGCAATGATCCAAGAGTACTTAAAATAAAGTTTGTTTTATTTAACGATGCCACTAGAGCGGCTATTGGACATCATTCATATGGTCATTTTGACACATTTCTTTTTAGAGGAAACCTACTGCCACCACATAGGCTACTCTTTCAATAAGTCATTTTATATGCACTTTCCCAGACAGGACAGGACATACCATGGCCTTTGATGAACCAGTTGTGGAGCTACATCCCACTCCTCAAGTACACAACACTACATTATTCTTTTTGGCATCCTAAGTGTTTTTCCTGTCATCCTACTGTTTATAATTGGCCAAAATAGCAAGGCATGTGGTTTAAATGTTAAAGAAACACAATCATACACAATCATACTCATAGAGGTCTTCTTTTTTAAAGTTGTATATATTTGATTAAGCATAATAAAAAGGTTACATGTTTTATAGAGGAATGTCTGAGGATTGCAACATGTAATTCTTGAAATACAAAATATTGTTTCAGATGTCGTCTCCTTATCAGTTAAATAGGACACCTTTCTGTTGTTGCAAATATTAAGTGTTGATTGCCATACAGATTAAAATAATCACCAATGACAACCACATTTTAAAGTGGCACCTATAAAGAACAGTGTTAATCACTTACGGCTCCCAACTTGATTGATCCCGAGGGCTTATTCAACAATTGGCCACTGTACCTCTACACATTATTTCAACTCTTGAGCAATAGTTTTACTACCATCACATAGTTATATATATGCTTTCATGGCATTGCCTTTATGACTAAAACTAAATGTATGGGATCAAATTTGAAATAATATCATTTTTGGCAACTATTAATAAATAATATTTTCATAATGGGCACTGCAGCTTCAGCTGTTGCATGTGATCAACAACAGTGATTTCATGACTCTGCATAATCACAGACACTTCACAAAGATAAAACCAGCACTAGGACATGAAATTTGTAAACACTATGGGTAATTTTACTTCGTCATCTTCCCAGCACTTAAGAAAGGTCAACCTACTTATTTAGCCTAGAGCATGATTCACATGTTTGTTCACTATTAAAGTGACAATCACAGTTTATAAGATAATTATACAACCACCTGCCTCAAATTAAAACATGCTAGCAGGTTTTGTTAAATTCCACTTTAATTATCAGTTGTACATTTAATGGTATGACAAAGCAAAATGGTTGATTTATGACGTCAGCATTTTACTGTGACCCTTTTTAACTTATGGAGATCACAATATAGAACAATCGACTACTCTACAGTGCTAGCACAAACCATAAAATGTTGTGCGGCAAAGAACATGAAATTTATTCAAACAAGTAGAGGTGTATATATTTGTGGGTTCAGTGAGTAACTGTCAGGTCAGCACTGAATCGAAGTGGGCAAATACTTGCAACAATCAGCTCATAAAACAGCTGTACACACACCTGAGGATATACCGATACTTGTATTAAGCTGCATACCAAATCAGGGCTCTTACAATTTGTATAAATGGTCATTTATTCAGTATATGTGACCTCCACAGTGAATAAGATACCTGGATGATGTTGTAGTTAAAAATAGCCAATAACGTGTACAAAAATACATTTATCTATTTCTTTATTTTAAATCTCCAGTTTTGTCAAATTAAAATGGTCAAAACTGGTATTTGTACTAAGAATGACTGTTAGTGTTAACAAAAAATCTAAAAGATATATTGATATCAATATTTTAGTTTTGACAGTGAGTAAAGATGACAGTGTCAAACATCAGACAGCAAACAATTTTAAACATGTTGGAATTTGTTGACCAATTATAGTAAAGAACTTACTAGGTGAAAAATGATATTAAATACAACGCAATAAAAAACAAACAGATTACTCATCTTTTCAGATATAGAAAAACATGTTAATGCTGTAGGATAGCTGTGGGATATCGGCTTTCTCCTGTTCATGTCAAATTCTCATCATTAAATTTTTATTCACCCGATAATCATAAAGCTTAAATCCTAAGTCAATAACTAGTTGCTTACTTACATATAAATCAGAAAATGATAGGGTGTATGTAAGTGTGAGGTTATAGCCTATAGGCCATGCTTCTTGCAGTGCAGTTCATGATTCATGTCCCACTTTGCTGAGATTTATTTCTGATAAATCTATCAAGATAATGTGCAGAATAATGAAAATGTTTGTGTTTGAACCAGCAAGCCAAACAAGCTAGCAATGGCCAGCACTATCAGACATAGACGTCAATATTGACTGGGTGCAAACAGCCTCACTCTTCCTGGTAATGTTTGATAGACATATACGCAGGTCTGCAAGCTCACTGGAATCCACCATATGCATATCAGATTCTTATAATCGGTTGCACCAAGCTACACAGTTGGTGAATTCACTGAGTAAATGCTAATCCACCATATGCATATCAGGTTCTTATAATCGGTTGCACCAAGCCACATACTTGGTGAATTCACTGAGTAAATGCTAATTAACTGTATACACATGAACTTTTCATTTTTTTAATACAAGCATCGATTTTGTATTAGAAATTAGAATACATGTAGATGGATAATTAGTTTTCATAACGTAACTAAAATATCACAACAAAGCAGCCATTTGATTAGAAAAACATGAAAACAGTGCATGATGTAGTGTACTACTTCGCTCTAGGCAGATGGTAAACAAATAATCAATATATTCATAGGAGCTAGCAACATTGTTCATTATCTGGTGTCAATATAACGGCTACAACAATAAACATACTATCTCGAGTGAAAATAAAATTGTGATGCCAGTCTGCAATGTAGATTGGTTAATAAATCAAAGTAAAGAGAAAGAAAACGCAGCATTCACAATCCCTTGACAAGATAACAGAACCCAGTATGCAAATGGTACATTGGTGTTTAATGGTCTTGGTACACAAAAGTGACAAAGTATAAAACTGGCACTTAGTCATTTAATTCATACTGATGTAGTGATGCTATGCCAGGGAATATTTAGTTTAAGAAATTTTGATTAGCAAAAGTTATAAATTGATTAGCAATCACTTATTGTTTATAGTATTACTTTTAGAATTGTGTAGCAATCTTGAAATTTTGTATAACTATTCATGACGCAATAATGAACAGAAGTTTTCTGTATGTCATTTACTGGTTATGATTTTATTATCCTACAATACAACTACAGGGAAGTGTTTATGCTTCATTTGGTAAACTCTATGAGCTGCCAGAATTCAGCTAATCCACAATACACAACATGATGTCATTTAGACTGATATATTACACGGGTGAAATAATAGGTTAAGAAATCACAAAATAACATGAATTACACCTGTCTGTTGACCAAGCCAAACACTAACCACAGCGTACCCATTCTAACCACAGTGTACCCATTCATGTCTTTCAGCGCCCATAACTGATCGCAACATTAGTCATACACCCATACTATTAGTATTATTAAATATTATATGAAAATCTGCTAGATTATGTTTCATTTCATGCTGGCTAGTAGAACAAACCAGCTAAATAGTTGGTTGTCAGCTGATTGGTTGAAGCTATAAATAATCTTATTGTGCAACAAACTTCGTCATTTCCAACTGTATAATTCATAAGTTATCACAGTTTGACTCGAAAGAAACTAAACAGTAAGTTTTTTTGTAGCCTACACTGCAATGACCATTTATACTTAATAATTATATATCTGTAATATTTGTTTTATGTGACCCATCCACATATTGCCATATCACCAAACATTACTTAACTTAAATATATATATCTAGTAACTCCGAACACTGGCTGAGATTGGCAGAGATGTTAATGTTAAGTGGAAACAGCCATTAATGATTTGTTTTTCAGAATTTATCTTTTGTAATATTTGTTAGGTATGCTTTATGAATAAAATGACGGTTTATTTCTAGAATGATGGAAGTAACTGTTGTTGTGGCTTCTGATGCTAAACATTAAGTAATATAAAATGACCGTATTTTTCTAGAATGATGGAAGTAACTGTTGTTGTGGCTTCTGATGCTAAACATTAAGTAATGTTAATCAATAGCTATTAGCTTTAGTGGCATTTAGTGCCAAACAATTTGCTATTTGACAATCAATACACAATGCTGTTATGATTATTCACTGAAAATTGCTTGCTATTGTTATTGCTCTATTGAATTTCAAGTTTGGAATACAGCCAAAAGAATTGAAATACAGTAAAACCTCTGGTTTCAGAGGTTTCCTGTATTCAGAGGTTAGATTTACACTGAATTATTTTGTCTGGTTTTGACAGGATTCTGGTTTAGACAGAGTCCAATGTATGTGCTATGAAATGCCAGGTCACACAAACAATGAGTAAAATTAAACATTTAATGACCTCATCATTCCCCATTGATGACTGAACATGAATTGTTAATGTGGACAATAGAGTACCGGTACCAGAAAGTTTCTTCAATTTTCACATTAACCTAGCAAGACATGTTTACAATTTCATGGTAAAAATGTTCGGCTAAATTTATGACGTATGTTTTTCTATTACATGCGGTAACTAAATGCATTCACGTTGCTTGAATACTGGTGTTTAACAAAAACAGGCTTTGTGATTTTAAAATTACTTTTTTTCCTTTAATCTTCACAAAAATACCAACTGTGTATAATCAATTCAACAAGTCTAAAGCAGTTTTATACAGAATGATTTTAAGGCTTTTTAAAACGAAAAAATCTCTTTACACTGTCCATAAAAACATTGAGGTCTTGATGAAAACATGATTGTGTTTAAATAGTACGTAATACAGTGTGGGTTGACGTCGTTCACTGACTACCTGATAATCAATACCTAATTAAGCTGCTATAAATAAAACAAAATGTCAAGCTAAAACAAGCAAATGTCACGATAATAGGTATATGTTAAATAGTCTTTTATTTTGTGGACAGTTTTAAGAAAAATTAAATAAGGAAGTCCGATCATATCCTATCAACATCCAGGTTATTTGTATTATAGTTATACACACTGAGAAATATTGTTTATTACACTATCATGACCTATTTTTAAAGTTAAGCCATTCTTATCAGTGAAGGGTTGTAATTTTGTAAAATGACTTAAAATGTATTAACTGTATTAACATTAACATAATAGAACTATATTATATCTATAAAGGTAGATATCCATTGATAAAATGAAAAAGTAAATTTTGTTTTGTTTAACGAAGCCATTGGAGCACATTGAAATTTTATCTTATCATCAGCCATTGGACGTCAAACATGTGATAAAATGAAATGAGATGGACTGTACCTGAAACTATGATACTGAACGTTAATGAGCTGAATTTCACTTGGGAATTAACACATGAAAAGAACATCAAGTCAATGACCCTAGTACAAATAAATTGCTCATATGTATTACCATTATAACCTGCAGCTAGGCATTCTAATCAGTTATTAGAGAAATATCCATTTACTAGACATATAAAGTGGACTGTCTAAACCAGCATTTGTCTAACCCTGTGCAAACCAGCATAATTTAAATACCATCCATAACACTGGATAAAATCTATACCAATACTCTATTCAAACTGGAGCGGGCTGTAGCCGAGAGCGTAGCGTGCCCGCCTTTGAACCGTTCGGTCGTGGGATCGATCCTTCTCAGTGGACCCAGCTGCAGTCTGGGCTATTTTCTGTTCCAACCAGTGGTCCATAATTGGTTCATCAAAGGCCGTGGTATGTACTGTTCTGTCTATGGAAAAGTGCATATAAAAGATCCCT
>JAUTWP010031548.1:0-13349 GCA_033042655.1 Cyathermia naticoides
AGAGGTACATCATCTAAATCTTTATTAACTTTTATCATAAATCATGCTCTTTTAAATAATCATCTAGCTCTTTATTGATTAAGTCAACTATCTCATCTTCGATAATCGCTTTCTTGCCTTTCATCTGTTGGGATACTATTTCATGAATTTTAGTATATATAAAATCTTCATCTGTTTTAAGTTTATTGTCACTATTTCTTGCTCGTGCTGTCTCCATATCAAATAGAGGTGAAGTGCTTAGATTATTTGCCATTAGATTTTTGATATTATTCATTGGTTGAGATATTTTCGTCTCTATACCATCTTTATAAACCTTATAAAAGATAGCATCCTTACTAGCACCAAGAATCGTTGCTGTACTATGTGTAATCATTATAAATTGAATATTTGGAAAAACTTTTCTAAGATTATATACAAAATCATATTTCCATGTAGGATGCAGATATAAATCAACTTCATCTATTAGTACAATTGCTTTAAAATCTTTTAATTTATAAACTAAATCATCATCTTTACGATTTTCTATCAACCTTGAAACCAAGTCATAAAGCCATATAATTGTACTTTTATAACCTTCTGAAAGCTCCCTAAAATCAATATCACCTCCATTAAAAATTTTATAGTCTTTTTTCAATATAATATTATTTAACTTATTTATAAATTCTTTCATAAATGGATTATCTCCATTATAATTATCTCCAAGTTCATAAAATGGGTCTTTTAAATAAGTTGTCTCTTGCTTATCACTGGTATCAAAAAGTCCATTATATCCTGACTTATCAGAATTTTGATAATCAATTTTATTTCTATTAATTCCATAAGCAAAAATATTTTCAATATTTTTGTTTTTACTATACTTTTCTGAAAACTCATCTTTTACATACAATTCCATTCTATTTTTAATTTCATCATTTTTATATGTATTTTTTAGATATTCAATTACTCTACCAGAATAACTTTTTTTAAGAGCCAATAATATAGCTTGTAATAAAATTGTTTTACCATCTCCATTTCCCCCAACAAAATATATCTCTTTTTTATCTTTCAAATTTTCAATTTTAATCTCTTCTATAGAAAGATACTGTTTAATATGTATTCCATCAAGATAAGCTACTTTTGTAGGTTCAATTAACTGTTCAGTAGAAGCTTTAATCAACTTTCTACTTGATAATTCAGTCAATATTTTTAAAAGTAGTTTTTCACTAGCAAAGCGTGTAATAGTTTGAGCATATGCACCTTTTCCAGGGAAATGAATTGGTTTATTAAAAGCCAACCATTCTTCAACTGCTACTTTTTGACCATTATTATAATTTTTTGAACATATTGCAGAGTATTTAATTTCTGACTTATCAGCTAAAAAAAGTGTATCTCCTATTTTAATACTATTAACACTCTTTTGAAATTTATTACTATATCCATTTTCCCAAATTTTTTCTTTTATAAATCGCTCAAATTGAGTTCCACCATTATTCCAATCTGCTCGTACCAACCAATAGTTCATATTTTTTCCTATTTTAAAATAACTCTTATTTAATTATATCATACTAATAATCTATTATAACTCTAAAAGCCTCTTAACACGTCTTTGAATAAATCCTTCAATAACTTTCAACCGTTTAGCAGAAAGATTATAAGTAGAATGTCTCTCAAACTGAAAATTAATAAGCCCTCTTAATCTCTTTTTTTCTCTAGACCTTAGCAAAGGTCGAATAAACTCTAAAAAATCACCTGCATTTTTCATAATCTTTGTATGAGCATAAGCATCTACATCTTCTAAGTCATCGTCTAGTGCATCATAGAAAAGAGAGAGACCGTTGTCAAAAATGGGTGCTGGTTTTACTATTGTATTGGTTTTGTTGTCTATTAAAAGCCCGAAGTTTCCGAAGTGTCTATCGGTATTGACTATGATTACATCTAACAAAATCATATCTATTAACGCATCATAATAGTCATCTCCAAGCTCTTTATAATAGTCAAAAACAGCTCTCCAACCTCCCTCTGTTACTAAGTGATAGATGGGGATAAAAGAGTACTCTTTTGAAGAGAAAAGTTTACAAACAGAGTTCATTTTTCCTTTCCATTTTCCTAATGTATAAGGGGTGACATCCAAGCTCATTTTCTCTGCTATCTGATAAGCATAAAATTCCGAATACGGCTCTTTCCCTGAGTTAGCAAAACCTTGTGAACCTGATTTGTATAGAAAAATTCCTTCACGTTTTGGAGGATTTTTACGCCACGCTTTAGCCAACATACCATTGGTAGTAAACTCTGGGGTAGACATAAAGCCTTTTTGTTTGATGCTCCCATAACCTGTATAAGCCAGTAGTGCCAATGTTTTGTTGAAGTCATTGTCATAAAGGTTATAATCTGCAAATGTTCCTTGAAAATCCTCTTGGACTATCCAGTAACAATCATTTAACGAAAGACTTTTTGAGATATCAATAATACCTTTTACATTATTTAAATTTAATCCCAACTCCATTAAAATTTTATGGACAAACTCTCTGTTTTTAGGAATGGTTCTTCTCTTTATCCACTCTAACAGAGAGGGATTATCCAGTTCTAAATTTAAGGGGAAAAAAGTTCTGTTTTCATTGTATGTATCTATAATTTCAAGAATAAGCCCCTCATGTGGGGTGGAGATAAATTTGAATTTTATGATATTTTTATCAAAATGTTTTAAAATATAATTCATATTTTCCCCTCTCATTTTTTAAGCCTATCGGCGATGGTTTGGTTTTATACCTATTTTAGCATACTTTTTATATCATCCCAAAATATCCAAACCAAAAATGCAATACCCAAGCCAATATTTAAAAAACTAATCTCACCAGTAAATGCTTTGCCTGTCATCCACTCTAAAAGTTCACTCATTGGGGTGACTGGTGCTGACTTTATTAGCTCTGTAATCCAAGCTGTTATCTCTACATGCCATAGGACATTAACAACTTCTGGTACAAAGAAAAAGAGAATCACACCTAAGATACCCCAAATATTTCTTTTTGGTTTCATCTCTTGTAGTTTCTCTTGAAACTCTGGATTATTTTTTAGATTTTTTAATTTTTCTTTCATTGTTCATGGCTCCTATTTCAATATTTAAATTTAGCTGTAGGGTACGGCTTTAGCCTACCGATTAAACTAAATTTATAAAAAAAGTAAGCTTTTTAAACTCAAAAAGCTCAATTTGACGGTAGGCTAAAGCCGTACCCTACAGAAGATAAATATTACAATGGCTTCTGTGCAATCAAAAGCGTAGAAATTCCTAAAGTAAACGACTTGGTATACTGCATTTTTAGTCCAGCTTCTTCTAACTCTTGTGCCAACATTTCAGTAGTTAAAAACTCTTCTATAGAGTCTTGTAGGTACTTATATGCATCGTAGTTTTTAGAGATAAGTCCACCGATTCTAGGAAGAACATTTTTCATACCAAAGTCTACAATTTTATCTACAAATCCACGTCGTTCTTGTTTGGTAAACTCTAAAATTACCACAAGACCACCTGGTTTTAACGCTCTGTAAAACTCTTGAAGAGCCTCAACTCTATCTACCACATTACGGATTCCATAAGAGATAGAGATAATCTCTGTAGAGTTGTCATCTATAGGAAGCTCTTGAGCTTTTCCCTCTTTGAACTCTGCAAAATCAACCTTTTTTCTTGCCACATCAAGCATACCTATAGATGGGTCAACACCTACGTACTTTTCTACTCTTACACCCTCTTTTTTTGCCTGTTCATCCCAAAACAAGATTAGGTCACCAGTACCACACGCTACATCAGTGATTTGACCGATAGTTTTTGTATCTAAAATCTCATAAGCTTTTTGGCAACCTTTACGTCTCCACTGCTTGTCAATACCCATACTTAGTACACGGTTTGCTAAATCATAGGTTTCAGCAATGTCATCAAACATTCCTACAATCTTCTCTTGTTTCTCTTTTTTATTGATTTGATTTTCCAAAGGTTTTTGCTCCATTTTTTACTCTATTATTAATTAGACTTCTTGCATATCCCTATATTTTGAAGATATTTTTTAGTGTGCATTAGATTTTATTGAATAGTCTTGAACACCTAGCCTTAGCTAAGTGGAGAGAATAATCAATGAAATATGATATGCAATAAATAATATATTCATTTATAGGGTTATGCAAGAAGTCTATAATTGTTATTATAGCAAAGCATCTTTATACTAGACGGCTAAGTACTGCTCACATAGAACCCAAAATACTTTTTTGTTCTCCACTATCTTTTTCCTCTTTTACTCTTGTTATCTTTTTTCTTGTTCTTTTTAACATCTTCTTTTTTTGGCTTCGCTGCATCATAAGCTTTAAAAGCATCTCTCTTGGTCACTTTACGTTTTTTCTGATGAACTACTTTAGTTTCTCTTTTTTTACCAAAAGCTCCATCGGTCTTCTTCTTAACATCTTTGGTTTTTCTAGCACCTCTTTGTGCTTTTTCAACCTTTGGTGTGTAGCCGTCTATCTCTTCACGTTCTATCGCTTTACCTATGAGACGCTCAACATCTTTCATAGCTATCTCCTCTTTTGGAGAGAGTAAAGTTATAGCTAGACCTTGTTTTCCTGCTCTACCTGTTCGCCCTATTCTATGGATGAAGTCACCTGTAACATGAGGTATATCGTAGTTTATAACCACTTCTAAACTTGGAATATCTATCCCTCTTGCAGCGATGTCTGTAGCAACCAATACTCTGGTTTTTCCTTCTTTAAAAGCCTCTAAAGCTCTTGCACGTACACCTGAACTTTTGTCACCATGTATGACAAAGGTTTTTAGACCACTAAGGTTCAGCTCTTTTGCTACCTCATCAGCCTCTTGTTTTTTACGGACAAATACCAAAACTTGTTGATAGTTTTGAGAACCTATCAGAAAAGATAGAAGCTCCATTTTAAGCTCTCGGCTAACGGGGTGAATGACCTGTTTTACATTTTTAGCTGAGGTTCCCATGCTGTCAACTTCTATAAGTTTTGGTCTATGGAGTATCTGCTCTGCTAATCTTTTAACAGAGCCTGAAAGCGTTGCAGAAATGAGAACATTTTGTCGTTTTTGAGGAAGATGAGAGATAACCTGTGTCACTTCATGAACAAAACCCATGTCTAAAATGGTATCGGCTTCATCAAGTACCAAATACTGAACCCTCTCTAAAGTCAAATTCTTTTTGCCTATATGCTCTAAAAGCCTACCTGAAGTAGCCACCACTATGTCTACACCAGCTTTTAGTCTGTTGGCTTGTGAAGTCATGTTGGAGCCACCATAAAGTACGGTACTTTTTAGAGGCAAATACTTAGCATAAGCCTCTACACTCTCATGAACTTGCCTAGCTAACTCACGTGTAGGAACGATAATAATAGCTTTAGGAGCATGAGTTCCCTCTCTAAAATCTTTCATGAGTTCTTGAAGTATAGGCAAAACAAAACCAGCTGTTTTTCCTGTACCTGTTTGGGCTCCAGCCATGATGTCACGACCAGCAAACATAGAAGGAATCAACTCCTTCTGTATAGGTGTTGCAGACTCGTAACCTTTATCTTTTAAAGCTTTTAATATCTCTTGTGAGAGACCAAGTGTGGCTAATGACATGTGATTGACTCTTTATTTTTTTGCGTATTATAGCGTAAGTGCTTTATGCTATAATCTTTTTAATTCTCTATACTACTAACAACACAAATTTCACTCTCACCATTTTCCTGTTTTTCTATTTTAATTTGAGTCTTTATCTGCTCTTTTAAAAGAGGTATATGGGAGATGATTCCGATAACTTTACCATCACTCTCTAAGTTAGATAAAGTATCAATAACCAACTGTAAACTCTCTTCATCAAGGGTCTCAAAACCTTCATCTAAAAATAGCGTGTTTATTTGTACTTGTTCAGAGTTCATTTCAAGTAGTCCTAAAGAGAGTGCTAAACTAACAACAAAGCTTTCACCACCAGAAAGTGTGTTAACCCCTCTTCTACTTTTGTTTTGTTCTAAGTCTATCACTTCTAGTTCAAGTGTAGTTGTATCTTTTATAGCCAAAAGATAACGCTTATTTAACTTTTTAAGATAATCATTTGCCAAAGAGATAAGTGTTGTTAATGTCTGACCTTGAACATATATTTGGTACTTCTCTCCATTTTCTGAACCTATCAGATCATTGAGCTTACTCCACTCTTTTGCTATCTTTTCTTGCTCTTCTAGTGAGTTCTTTTCATCTTCTCGTTTTTTTATATTCTCTTTGTCTTGGTCTATCTGATTCTTTATAACACCCAACTCTTGGTTTAAAACAGATAACTTTTGAACAACAGAATTTTTCTCTTTTTCAAGTGTTTCAAAACTAAGCAGTTTTAACTTCTGCTTTTTCTCAAGCTCCTCCATACTAGAGAAGTATAAAGCTTTTTGCTGGTCAAATTGATTTTTCAAGTTTTTAAAATCAGCATAACTCTCTTGTTGCTCTTTTGACTTTTTATCTAACTCTTCACTATATCCATCTATACTCTTTGCACCCATTAATGCAGTTCTATTTTGTTTCATAAGAACCATGTCACACTCTTGAATGGAGGCACGTTTTTTAAGTGAACGTAAACTCTCTTCTATATAAACTTTTCTAGAGTTATTCTGCATTTTTTGCCCCTCTATAGGCGTTATTTTTTGCATAAGAGTTTTCATTTCTGAGGTAAGTTTTTCATACTGTGCTCTTTTTGCATCAAGTAACATAAGCGAATTTGAGTCCAGTTCTAAGTTATAGGTTCGAAGAGTTTTAATAAGGTAGTAACTTAACTCTTTAATTTTTGTTTGTAAAGTATCTTCTACCTCTTTACGATTTTTGTTTTTTTGTATTTGTACTCTAAGAGCAGATAACGCTTCTCGCGAACTACTAAGATTACTCTTTAACATACTCAACTCATCATTTTGCTGCTTAAAGTTGTTCAACTGTTTTTGAACTTCCTTTTGTTCCAATTTTAATGACTGAACATCCCCTTTTACATCACGAAGAGACATAAAGCTTTTTTTCTCATTTAAAATCTTCTCATCTACATGTTTAATCTCTAAAAGTAGTTCAACTATTTTTTTCTCATTTTCAACATACAGTAAAACAATCTTTTCATGCTCTTTACGTTTTTCATTGAGTATGGCTTCTGTTCTGTTTGGCTCCACCTTTTCAGAAAAAAGAGGATGCTCTTTAGAACCACAAAGAGGACAGGGAACGTTATCTTTTAACTCGGCTCTATCTTTTTCATAGTTGATAATCCTCTGTTCTAAAAGCATCTTCTCTTCTAGTTGTGTTACCATTTCAGCTGTATCATGCTTCTCTTTTTCTACTTTACTATTTTGAGACTTTACAGCAGTAACTCTGAGTTCAAACTCCTCTTTTAGCTTACTAAGTGAAGTTTGACTCTTCTCTATACGCTCTTTTTCAGTCAGTTTTGAAATCTTATTTTCTAAAATAAAGTTCTGTTGTTTAACTCTCTCAATATTTTGAGATTTCATTTTCTTATCTAATTCAAAAAAACTCTTCTCTAAGACAGCTACTTTTTCAGTTAACTCTCTGTCATCAAGCTCTTCATATGCTATAGCTTGAAACTTTTTCAACTCAATTTGATGTTTATTTTTCTCATTAAATTTACTGGCTATGAGTGTATGATTTTGTTGGAGATGGGTCATGTTAGTAAATGACTCTAGCTCTTTTTTTAAAAGTGTTTGGCGTACATTAAAAGCAGAGAGTTCTTCATCATTTTTCTTTATATTTTGCTCTATAAATTTAAGCTCTTTTTGGGTCTGTTCAAGCTCATTTTTTACATTTACAAAGTTTTTATTGGAAAAAAGTAACTCATGGTCTATTAGTTTTGCCTGTTCTATTTTTTTCTTTTCAACTACAGAAAACTGCATAAAATTTTCATACTGTTTCTCTTCTGTTTGTCTACTTATTAAAATCTTTTGTAGACGTTCAAGCTCAACTTTATACTGCTTTGACTCAAGAGTCAGTTTGTCAAAAGCAACCTTTTCACTGTAAGTACGCATTAGTCTATCTATGTTGTAGTTACTCTTCTCTTTTTCTAAAACTACTACTCTATCTTCTAAAGTTTTACGTTTTAATGGGTCTAAATAGACCAAGTTTTTAAGTGAAGCTTCCATTCGTTCAAATGTATTACGCTCAGTTGTAGCACGTTGAAAAACATTTTTAGATATATCTGCATAAACCTCTGTAGAGACTACCTTCTCTAAAAGGTTCAAACGCTCTTTAGCTTCTGATTTTAAAAAACTATCGAAGAGACCTTGAGAAAGAACCATAGACTTAGTAAAGTGTTGAAAATCAACCCCTATTAACTCTTCTACTTTTGTGCAGACAGAACTTATACCTCGACATAGTAAAGAGTTACTTGCATGTAGGTACATGGTGTAAAGTATCTCCCTACCTTTTTTCTCTTGTTCAAACCTACTTCTATACTCTCTACCGTTGACCTCAAATGTCACTTCACAAAAAGAGTCTGTTGTATCTGAACTAAGCAGTTCTGACACACTCTTTTTAAGTCGTGGAGTTTGTGCATAAAGAGCCAAAGTTATGGCATCGAGAATTGTACTCTTCCCTGCACCTGTTACACCTGTAATAGCAAAAATTTTATCTTGAAAATGTGCATGAGTAAAATCTATCTCATTTTCACCACGTAATGAGTTAATATTTTTAGTTTTTAATTTTAAAATCTTCATTATTTCATCTCTTTTATTACTACGTTATAAAGTTTTAAAAGCAACTCTTGTTCAGAAGCATCAAGACTTTTAATACGTTTTAAAAATGTATCTTTAGTCTCTATAGGATTTGTAGTTTTCTTTGAGGTTTTTCTTTGAGTGTTTGTTTTAAAATCTTTCATAGTTAGCTAAATCTTTTTTAATGGATTTTATCTTATTTTTATTAAATGAGATAGCTTTTAACTAATTAGATTGTTTTATTTAGACTTTAAAAGAATTTTAGTCACTTCTATATCTTTAAAAATCTGCTCTTTCAAAGCCTCTAAGCCATCAAACTTTCTGTTATCACGAATAAACTCAACAAACGCTATCTCAACAGTACCATTTACAAGACCGATGTCCTTACCTATAACATGTGTCTCTATCGCATATGAACCATCTGTAGTTACACGTAAACCTAAAAAGCTTACAGAGTCTAACCACTCATTTGCTACTTTTGTACGTGTGGCATAAACACCATTTTTTGGTAAGTCATAATTAAATACATTTATGTTCAGTGTAGGTACCAACTTCTTTTTACCTAGCCCTTGCCCTGAAACAACTTTTCCTGAAATCATATATGAACGGTCAAGGAGCTGGTTTACAAGTTTTATATTTCCATCTGCTATATAGCTCTTTATAGTACGTGAATGTACTGAAATATCACTTGATTTTACTTCAGATACCACTACAACTTCTCCATCAAAAAGCTCCTTGAGTAGTGTGGTATCGCCCTCTTTTTTGTAACCAAAACCAAAGTCATATCCTACAACTATCGTTCTAAGTTCGGGAAAGTCCTCTTTTAATTTTACTACAAACTCTTTTGCAGATAAAGCTTTAACTTTATTAAAATGATAAAAGAAACAAGGCTTTTTTATAAAAAAAGAACGTCTGTAACCTGCTGTCAAATAACCACCGTTTCTCTCTATAATAACCACTGCTTCTACTTGGTCTATCAAAGCTTTATGTCCTAAGTGAATACCGTCAAATGAACCTATGGCTATCGATTTTATACTGTTTTTATACAACTATTTTCCTGTTTTTTTAAAATGGTAAATATACTCTATATTTCCTGATTTTCCTGCTAATTTTGAGGGCGTACTATAGCATAAGTTCCAACCCAACTCCACAGTTTTAGCTTCAAATTTTTTTATGGCTTCTTTTATGGCTTCTTGATTTACCACCACACCCCTACTGTCACGCTTTACACCTCTTCCCACTTCAAATTGTGGCTTGTAAAGCAATATCATATCATTGGCTGATAATCGGTCTATCGCATCAATAATCTGTAAAATAGAGATGAAAGAGACATCACAGGTGACCACATCAAAAGGCTCTTCTGTTTTAAAATCACGAATATCTGTCTCTTCAAAAATATCTACTTTTTTGTTATCTCGTAAAGAGTGATGCAACTGGTTTGAACCCACATCGACACAAGCTACAGAGGCTACTTCATTTTCGAGGAGTATCTGCACAAAACCACCTGTACTTGAACCTATATCTAAGGCTCTTTTATCTTTTAGTTCCAAACTGTACTCTTCTAAAAAAAGCTCCAATTTTTTAGCAGCACGACTCACATAAAACTTCTCTTTATCTATGTCTATGTTTGTACTCTCATCACATTTATGAGATGCCTTTGCTACCACACCATCTACAAATACTTTTCCACGTTTTATGGCATCTAAAGCACGGTTTCTACTCTCAAAATAACCCTTTTCTACCAAATATTTGTCCAGTCTCATCGTTGCTCCAAAACATCTTTTATGTCAGCTAAGGCAATATACTTAACTGTTCGTCCCTCTTTTAGAGGAGCTAGTAATTTATACGAAGCCAACTCGTTTAGGTACTTACGAGCTGTATTGGCAGTTATATCATAAGCATGAACTATCTCTTTAGCTGTAAAAACTCTTCCGGGATGTTTCATCGCTTTTTTAACAATATTTTTCTGAATAAAATTTAACTCATCTGCCATGCTAGAGTTTTCTAAAAGGTCAACTACCTCTTCAAACTCACGACTCTTTTCATCAAGATAAGCAAAAAGTTCATCCATAGAGCGTAGTATAATATCAACTTGATAATAAAGAAAATAGGTTAAATCACTCTCATCTATCTCCGTATACAGATACGCCATACCATACTTGACAGGAGCCTCTTTAAGTAGTTTTGAAATAGAGAGATACTCAAAGAACTCAAAACCATTTTTTAGCATAAACCAGTAGAAAATAGCTCTAGCTGTTCGCCCATTGCCATCTGCAAAAGGGTGTTCATAACCTATCATAAAGTGTAAAATAATAGCTTTTACTATGGGGTCTATAAAGTCATCACCACCCTCACCTGAGTGAATGGTATTGGCAAATTCACAGAGACGCTCCAAACGCTCTTCTATCTTAACATAAGAAGGTGGATAGTGTAAAACTTCTCCATCTACTCCATCAGATATAACTATCTCGTCATCTTCTCTAAACTCACCGGGTATCACACCATTTTGAGAAGTTCCAGCTGTGGCTATTTTATGAAAATGTTTTATCATCTCTATACTCAGTGGAGCATCTAAAAGATCTTTAAGTTCTGTCATCAGTATATAGTTATTCATTATCATCAGCTCATCTTCAGAACGTGGCTGTCGCTCTTCTACCAACATCTTTTTTGCTACATATCGTGTGGTGGTTGCACCTTCTAGTTGGGCAGAGCTAATTGCCTCTTCCATAACCAAAGAGGAGATAAGAAATTTTTGTTTGACAGAGTCATTAGAGGTCATTCCCTCACCTGAAAGTTTGGCTATTTTATAAAGTTTTGCCTGTAGTGAATCTGGTTTACAGTAATGGAATGGTTCATTCTCTTTGTCGACCAAAGCGATAGGCTTACGTTTGGTAAAACGGCACCACTTAGTAACCAACCATGCTTTTTTAACATCATGCTCTTTTGCCACACGCCATTTAAATTGGTCCCAATATAGGTAACGACCTTTATCATCTGTTTCACGAAAATACTCCATAAGATAGGGTTCAGTATTCATCATGGTTAGAACAACTGCTAAGTTATCTGGGGTAAACGTTACTGGTGATTTTTCAATACGTGACTTTGCCATAGTTCCTCTTTAACGCAAATTTCTATTTTTGCGTTATTGTATCATAAATTAGTTATTTACTTTTCATTATCTTTTATCTGTTAGAATGCTTGTACTAAAATATAAGGTTCATTAAATATGAAATGTTTAATTAAAACTTCAGTAGGTATATTATTGACACTAAGTCTACATGCTGAATCAATAGAAAGAACAGATGCAAATGGGAATACAATTATAATTCCAGATTGTTTCTCTTCTCAAAATACATATAACCCTCCTATTCAAAACAACCAAATAACTGACTCTACAGACTATATAGATAATACACCTATTATTATTCCAGAAAGTTTTAAAAATTCTCAACATATAGAACCCACAACTCAGATAGAAATAGTACCTGAATCCAATATTTCAAACGGTAAAACAGCTGTTGTTATTAATGATTCTGATATAGATATAGCACCTGAGGAGTATAGTGGTTACTATAGATTTATAAAGGGAAGTGATAGTTTTAGAGGTATGTTTGAGTCCATTGATAATGGATTTCTAGTTATCGAAAAACTGGATGATAATGATTTTGGATTTTACTATGTAATTCAAAGTAAAAAATTTCCACCTAATGAAAAATATGGAATTTTTCATTACAAAAATGGGAAATTTTTTCAAAAATTTATAAACGACCCAGTACTTCGAGATAATGTTGATTTGAAAAAATCAGGAATTTCACTTGAAACAGATATTGCTACCAATAAAGGTACTCAAGCAATTCAATGGGAAGTGAGTGAAAAAGATGAGATTAATAATTTAAATTCAAAGTTACAAAAATCATTAAAAGATGCTAAAGAAAATTATAGACAAATCTATAAAGAAAAATTTAAAAACTAAATAAAAAGAGAGGGCTTATATATTAGCCCTCTTATTTTAGTTTGTCTCTTGATCTACGATTTTACCTGCTGAAATCCAAGGCATCATCTCTCTAAGTTTATTACCTGTTTGAGTAATTAACTTCTCTTTATCATTTGCTCTTTCAGCGTTCATTCTTGGGTATCCAGCTTGACCTTCTAAAATAAAGTCTTTAGCAAATCTACCATCTTGAATCTCTGTAAGAATATATCTCATCGCTTGTTTTGACTCAGCGTTGATAACTCTTTTACCAGAAACATAGTCACCATACTCAGCTGTGTTAGAGATAGAGTATCTCATATCTGCTATTCCACCTTCGAACATAAGGTCAACGATTAGTTTTAACTCGTGAAGACACTCGAAGTATGCAAGTTCAGGTGCGTAACCAGCTTCTGTTAATGTTTCAAAACCAGCTTGTACTAGAGACGCTGCTCCACCACAAAGTACTGCTTGTTCTCCAAATAAATCTGTTTCTGTTTCATCTTTGAAAGTTGTTTCAATAATTGCTGTTCTACCACCACCAATAGCAGATGCGTAAGAAAGAGCCAACTCTTTAGTTGTACCACTTGGATTTTGACCAACAGCAATAAGATCTTGAATACCACCACCTCTTACAAACTCAGAACGTACAGTATGTCCCTGAGCTTTAGGAGCTATCATAGTA
>JAUTWP010031659.1:0-13344 GCA_033042655.1 Cyathermia naticoides
CCACAGACAGGACAGCACATACCACAGCCTTTGATGAACCAGTTATGGAGCACTGGTTGGAATGGAAAATAGCCCAAACGATAGATAGGTCCACTGAGAAGGATCGATCCGACCGCTTCAAAGGCGGACATGCTACCGACTGAGCTACATCCCGCTCATCCCTACTGTATGAAACCCTGTGCAGGTATTAGTATGTTTCATGCAATTAGTTGTTAAACATTTTGTTTGAGAATAGGTTGATATATGTGTTGTACGAGTATTTTGATCATTTCAGATCCTAAAACTGTTGTCTTCTATGATGGTCAGTAAAGCCCCGGTGTTGCACTGTTGATTGCCATCAGATGCAGAACGATCTAACCACTGAACCACTGGTGTCGGCTGTGCAGACGTTGTGGCTTTCCAGAGGATTTCTTTATTGTTTACTGTTTTCTTTGTGCTTCATGTTTATTGCCAGGAAATGGCAGTAAACTAATGCTAGCTGAACTGCTGAAAAATTGTGTGAAAAATCGGCAGCGTTTTGTTTATTCTAGTGGGACAGGCAAATTAGGAGTGCAAGCTCACTGTCCTATTTGAATGCCAAGTCTTGTGAACATCATCAGCTATATGTAACATGCTAGTGTAGGATGCAAACAACACATACTAGGATACAGAAAGGGCATTTGTGTATTTTGGACAACTCTGCATTTCGTATTTGCAAGTCATATCATTGGTTTTGTCCACAAGAAAAACTTATCCATCCAAACTTCATCCAAATAAAACCATTGACATCAACAGACTCTACCAGTTAGAAATGGAGCTGAATTTCATAGGAATCTTTGAAGTCTTCACCACTCTTCATTATATTTTAGGATTCAGTTTCTGAGATATCCCAAAGACGCTAAATCATAGACATATTATGGAAATTATTGACTGGCTTTTTGTGAACTATTTTCTATGGCAAGCTTATACGTGTGCGAGACTGACTTGACACTTCCATCAAATGAACCTTATTAAGTGAACATGGGTGTCACCACCAATCAAGTGTTATCAGGATGATCGTTACTTGCCCATCATTTCAGTTACATTTGTGCCTTTATTTCATCCTGTTTTGTGTGATCTGTCCATTCATTGGTTTGCACCCCAGTGCAGGCTTGTGAAAATCTCAGACCCTGTTTGTATTATAGTTGTTCTGCGTGGCTATGTCCCCAACAACAGGCTTTCATTCAACTCCAGGTGCTACACGACCAAAAGCCTATGTTCTGTGATACCAGTTTTTCTTTCCAGACTTGGTGTCTTTTTCTGTTCCTCGAACAGATGTAGCAAGTGGAATTGTTTTTTTCCTTTTTTTTTTCTTTTAAGATTTTTTTAATCTGTTAAAGCAACTATGAGATACAAAATGGAATATGCTGTGAAAGAAATAATAGTGTTTTTATTATTGCATTCAGTCTGTGATTCAAGAGATTTATTCTTACAACGTTTTTCTTTCCATTTTCGGTGAAAAAGTACATTGTGATTTTGATTTGTAAATTACTTTCTTGATTTGTACAAAATTACTTTCCATCAATAAACTCGAAGGTGATGATGCATTTTTTTTGTAATATGTGGGTTTCATTTTAAAAACTGAGGTTGAAGTGCAGATTAGAATGTCTGCACCATCTATATAACATTGGTGACCTAAAACTGTATCTTTGTGACCAGTTGATGAATTCATTTTAAACCAGAGATGTTTTCTATCCTAAATAATAAGCATAACATTTGATCATTTCATTCTACGACATTGAACTGCTAATGTTTGACTTCCTAAAGAGTCATATTAGCTCGACTAAGACTGGCTTTAGTTCAGTATTTATTTTCGCTCTTTATACAAGCTTAAAGATTATGTGAGACCATCACTGCCTTGTAGAGAGCAACGTTTGCACTGTAAGTGGCCAGCACATTTAATGGTTGAACTGTAAATCAGGGTAGCTGCTCGCATGCAGTGTTAATGCAGTCTGTGTTTTCTCCGACGACTTGAGACGTGTACAGGCATACAAGATCAGGCATTCCGAATAGCTGCCATATAGCAGTGTGATACGACTTTTGAACTTTGTTTTTATCAATTTCTGCTCCGATGGCCAAACAGTGTACAAACGAGCCATGTTTGATTCTTGCGCTACCTGCAAGGACAACGTATATGCATTGTCATTTCTTTATTTTTACTTTTAATCATTTGTATTGTGTGTGAAATTGTGTGTTCTGTTTGCTTTTCTGTTGCTTCATTCTTCTCCTTTCAATCTAATTTGCATTTATCTTTTCAGTTTAAATAACTAGTATCAAAACCTTTTAATTGAAATAAAATCAATGTAGAAAGATAATTACTGTTAATAGAAATAGGCAATTAATATTACTTATGATTGAAGAATATGGCATATTAATTAATTATTAATCCTTTGACGCTTTGTATCGTCGTCTCATCAATTTGAATGTGGGGTGAAAGGGTTAAAAATGTCTTGCCAACTAGTTTTAGAGTTTTGAATTTAGATTTTCTAGACTGTTTAGTATTTTGGTCATTATAGAAAGAAGTGTTCATGCTACACATCTAAGTCTCATTTTCAAAAACAAATGAAAATCAATTTGTTATATATATATATTTTTAATTATTACACTTTGATAAAACTTATTTTAACCTTCTTTTTTTTAGGAGGTGGGGGATTGTATTTGGATAAAAGTTCACAAGTTTAAATGTGTGGTAATGCATATGTCATACAATGTAATTTTCATGTAGGTGTCATGCAATGTAATTTACATGTAGGTGTTTTCTGACATGTAAATTGCATGAATATTGTTGAATTATGTCATTGCAAATAAATGAAAATTATATTTATTGTGTTAAACACTTGGATCCCAATATTTATATTTATGGACATTCTGACTTTAGAAAATTAGTTACCGTAATTTATTTTTTGCAATGAATAATATGATATATATTTTTAATGACCAAAAAACTAAATGTGCAATCTTCTATAAGCCTATAACACATGTCCAAAATGAAGTGTAGTAACTTGGATGGTGTTGGTAGGTGGCATTTATATGTACTTGCTGTTAAAGACCTCAACATGCTGCCATTATGCTTAGTTGCATGTTGATTTTTGTTCTCATTACCAAAACATATTTAGTGAATCATGTTTTACATATATATAAGAGTAATAATAAATTGTGGTATGTGATGTGGACATCTGAATTGTGTGTTGTGAAAATTATACACCGGCGTCCATATGCAGGAAGACGTATAATTTTAAACGCATTTCTCTCTATACCTTACATGCAAAATATACGCTGGTTAACAGATAAACGCAGTTAAATGCGTTGAACGTTCTTCATGCATATGACCCCAGATGGAGACAGCAGACATTGAGAGAAAAATTTAGCATAATAAAAATTATGTCATGATGCAGTTATAAATGTGGAAACTGGACTGTGAATGTATTGGAACAATTGTTTCCTGCAAACTATTCCTCAGATACAGATGTGACGTATTCGGCTAGCTGCTGCACTGTTCATCTCAAAGAATCATTCAGCATCTCAAGGAAAACCGATCTCATTATGAAGCAGTTATCCCCTTGTACCACGTGTATGGTGTGATGTTCCTGGAAGCAAGCATTGTCAGACTCGAAGGGTTGCTGCAGGTGCTCTACTGATGCCTGGTCACTGCCGATGACAGATAGAATGGACCGTATTTGTGGATCAGGTAACACTGCGTTTAGTGTCTGTTTATAATCATCTATCAGCTCTTACAGGTCTCGAATTTAAGAATTTGTCTACTGCAATTTTGAAAAAATGTCACCATCTGTGAAAGGCTTATTGACGTCAATTTAATTTAGCCTATGGCAATTTTTTTTAATTTAACTTAAACAACAAATAAACATAATAAAAGGCTCATTGACAGCACTAATTATTAGGCCCATCTGATGGCAAAAAAATGCTGCCATTGAAGCACCTGGCCTTTATATAAAACTGGTGGCAATTGCCGCCGTTAAATTCGAGGCCTGTCTTATTAAAGTCCATTTCCTACAGTTCAGATCAACATAAAACTTAAACTAGGGATTCCTTGTTACAATTCTCACAAATGAAAAAGGAGTTACTCATCAACATTTAACATATTTTTAACAGTTAAAATAAGAATTCAACATTATTTGATCAATTTCAAATGTGATACGGATTCTATGGAGCAAGTCAAACAAATAGTGAGACCATTTAAAGTTACACAGTGAGACCTGCCTGTAGTATACATACATGTACTAAAAGACGTGTGTAGTTTGCAGACATAGGATTTATCAGTGAAGTGCAACATGAAGTTTTTATCTTTAGAATTTTCTTTTAGAATTAAATATGCTCTAGTGGCATTGTTAAATAAAACATACTTTATTAATTAGATCTTAATATTGCAAAGCAGATGATAAACTACGGTAGTGTTTTTTCAAGTACCAATCTGTTGCTAAACATCTGTATATTTCTGTGATAGTTTCAATTTTTATGTTTGATTTTGGAGGATTTTCTTTTTCATAAGCAGTTTGTTTATATATGTTTTAATAATTTTTTCAGGTGTCATGTTTTGGGACAAATGAAAGAACATTAATGATTAAGAAGATTATGGAAGGAAAATGGAGAATACTTTGACATTGGATGTTTTGCAGGAAACAATTTGTGAAACTTTATTACATTTAGGAAAAACTTGCTGGTCGTAGACTGCAGGTGACTACATTGGTTATTATAGGTTCACAACACTTGCAGATGAGTCATTCATGCATATCACAAAAATTCAAACAGGTCTTTATGTCGATAGTAGACTTATTCCCCTTTGTTCAGCATTAGTTCATAATCAACTTTTGAAAGATGGAACATTTACATAATTTCATAGACAAAATGTAGGATATAATTTTTCTTTCTTTTCTCTGTTGGTTCATTTCATGTTTTGTGACTGCATTGATACAACCTAAGTTTGATAGCTTTATATTATAATTGTGTTGTCGATGTTAAATTTGATTTGTATGAAATTAATGTTTGAAGCATTAGTATGCCGTCCCGTCATACACAAGTACTGTGACCATTTCATGCTACATTTCAATTGATTCAGATGCGCATTTTAACCAGTTTGTATTTTTATACATAATGGAGATTGTAAGACAATGAAGATTTTCTTTCAGTTTCCATATTTAAGGTACAGTTTGCAGTGTTTTTCATTCATTCAGTATTTCTCAAAACAAAATGCAGGAGAACTCAAAACTCTTCCAAATTATATTTTGTTCACCAAGTGTAGGAACGAAGTTCAGAAGAGGTGTCTTTACTTAAAACTAAATAACATAGGTCAATGGTCAACATTTGCTCTCCCCTTTGAGAAAACAGAGGGCCGAAATTACGAAGTCTGTTTTGGTTAAATATGTGCGTTTAAGCATTGTAAATGAATGTAGTTACACGCGTGTAAGAGAAAAACACGCTTTGTAATTTCGGCCCATTATGTTTCATTTCTGTAACTAGTGTTAAGTTGAATGTTTCATGCTACACTTTGTAATACAGGCTCAGACACTGCAAGTATTCACTTAGTTTTATTAGCAAGCCTACTTCATATCTGTTAAAACAAGGTTATTTTTCGAAAGTGTACAAATGTTAGTGATGTTGTGTGCAAGAGCAGTCTGTTGACAACAGTGAGTTGATGATTCATGGACTTCAGTACCAATCCATGATTATCTCATTCACTTGTAGACGAACATTTTACTCAGATAATTTACAACTAATTTCCAGCTTGTTTTAATGACTTCTGTCTGTTTAAACTGTTCACACTGAAACCTGCAGCAGAGTGAAGTAAAGCAATTCATAATATGTATATGTGTGAAGAATAATGTGTACATGTATGAAACATCACGTTTTCATTGTAATATTTACAACACCTCTCTGTACCTACCTCTAAGCATCGAAATCGTTTCAATGAAATAGGTTATCCGATGTCCTAGTTCTAACAATAATTTGTTGGAAATGTCCGGGAGTGGTTTTTATATACATGTCAGCTTGCTTAATGTTACTTGCTTTCATATAAACTTCTGGGTTTTTTTCTTGTTTTTTGTTCAAGCTTCATTTTCATGTTTTGATTTTATGATTTAAATTTTGTATTTTATGTTTATTACTGTTTTGTTATGTTGTCAATTACTAGTATATAAGTTAAGTTATGTTGTATAGAATTATTTGTCATGCTGCCAGATGTAAGCAGATATGCCTGTTTGTGTGTCCCATCATTTACGTCTACTATACCTCTAAATTATCGCTTCATTCATTATTAGTATGTCTAGCTCAAATTCTCTTTCAAATGGCCAGTGAAAGTATCACGCAATACATTTCAAACATGACAGAATATATCAATTTTTAAATTATCCGTTTTCGTTCTTTGGGGTTCAGTCAGTAATTCCATAAATCATTTCTGTCCCTGAATTTAAAAATTTCCTGGGTGTTTATTGGAAGTGTTAGTACTTCACGTTTCAGAATGAATGTGTGTGCTATGTTGTCCCAGTGTTAGAATAGCACATCATAGTACTTACATTATTCCACACGTTCATTCAGTATTACTAGACGACTAACCAGATACATGTATAGAATCATTCACATCCCAGTGTTCAGTGTTAAACAAATCATACAGTAATCTGCTTATGAAGATAAAGTTTTTGTTAACAAAAATTCAACTTTATAAGATTCTTGCAGCGACGTTAAACTTGATATTCACTCACTCAACTTTATAAACATTATTCTTTGAACATTTTGAAAAATAAAGTGAACCCAACAGTATCTTTCATAAAATAATAAATGGGGTCTTCTTTTATTTTGTATGTTCTAAAGAAATCTCAACAATGCTTTGAGAAAGTGTATTTGTGTGTTATACGTTATAATTGTAATGAAAGCCAGTATTAACTAACAATGGCTTATCAAATTACACAGTATGGTATGCAGCACTTGTTTCCATCAAACAAGAAACTGTTTTTTTCTTGGCACTTAAAGAATAATATAGATTACTGAACCAGTTGTTTCTGTCTTTCTGTCCTGCATTCGTTTCTGATCAGTGACTGTTGAAAAAATCAATAATTTCATTATCTAATATCATGGCATTGATCATGGTTTGTATTGGGGGACACTTTCTATAAATATGTTTAGTTAACTTCAGTTTACATTTGGTCTTGGGACCATAATTAATAAAGCAGTTTCTGAGATTAGAATTTGCTATCAGTATCCCAGTTGGGAGCTAGTTATTCAGAATCTGGTATCTCTATTAGAATTAGAGTATTCTGATGTTTTGAAATCTTTCCACAGGAATTCAGGATAGCTCTAATCTCAAATGCTGTAATGTTTTATTGTCATCACACTAATAAAGAATATGATTCCACACTCCACTAATAAAATATTCTCTAACTCACACGTGGTTATATTCTCAAATACACACCTCACTACACTCAACAATAAAAACAAATGTATTGTAAAACAAACCTAACTACACCTAATAATAAAATATATTCTCATAAACACCCCACACCTTTCATAATATATTCTCAAATACCCCTCACACCTTTCATACTAAATATATTCTAACACCCCACAAACCTTTCACAATAAATATACTCTCAAACCTCCCTCACACCTTTCATAATAAATATGTTCTCAAATACCCCTCACACCTTTCATACTAAATATATTCTAACAAACACCTTTCATAATAAATATATTCTCAAATACCCCTCACACCTTTCATACTCAATATATTCCCAATTACATCTCAAAACAACCTTTAGTAATAAAATAGAGATTAGAGGAAAATTGCTGACAATTTCCAGTGTAAATCTTGTGTATGCGTGACTTGTGTGGATAAACGCTGCCAACTTTTTTATTACTCAACATTTTGTATGACATACATGCATATTACTTGTATTATGAGTTATTTTTTCATCAATTTGATTTGTGGGTGTGAAATTGTGTTTAAAATATATGGGAATACAAGAATGACTTCTAATGTTGACTATTTATATTGTTTGTATTTTGTACATAAGAGTATAAAGCTTTGTATAAGATGAATGAATACTGTGAAATACCATAAGCAAAAATCTTTGATCACTTTTCTTGTCCTATGTGGGCATTCAGAATTTCTTTTTTAGATCTAAAAGATAAGAAGATTGTTAACTCACTGTTATAATTATAAATAGATATTGCTCATCTGTGTGATATCTGTTGGTAGTTGCAGTAAGTTGCAAGCAAAGTAGGTCAAGTACCTGCTGTGATCTAGACTTTGACCTAGTTAACATGCACTTAGAATGGCCTGATGCATATGAACATTGTTCTATGCACACATTTGTTGAGATCTTGAACTAGATCTTGAAGGTTACCCGTAGTTAAAATGTCCATCTTCTACTAAATGTCTCACACAAATGCCAATTTTATCATGTAGATTAATTTATTTTTGTAAATTAAATACTGGCTCATCATTATTATTTATATTAAATGTCCATCTGTCTTAAAGTGCTGTGTTTCTATTTCTAAATGTCATTTGTACGAATGACCTGTATTAAGCAGCTTCCTGTCCTAAGACTACATTTTGTTACTAACTTGGCTGGCTGCTTAAGACAGGTTTGACTATAAACCATGGAAGATTTTTATTCTTGGGGTATGTGAATTTTTTTAATATTAGGGATGGACATAGCAATAAAACTTTAACTCGCTTTTTCTAATAAAATAAAAATACTGTCTCTTTTTGTAGTTAGCATTGGCAGTGAATATTAGTGACTTCTGGCATATTGATCATGTTTTTGCTTATAGTATGATTTTAAAATGTTATTGCAAATCCTCAATGTCAAGCAGACAACTGTGATGTTGAGCTCAGTTGTTTCCATGGCAACAGAAAATAAACCGGTCTACGAAATAAATGAATTTCTTGAAGGAGAACAAGTTGTATTAGCAAACTTGATAAATTGAAAGAAGTTCAAACAAAATATCTGACACAATTACTATGTCAATTAAAATGTCCTGGATACAAATTATTTAAAATTGAAAAGGTGGGATTTACCAGTTACATCGACAATGATATCTTAGCAAATCTTGCTTCTTGAAAGGAATGTGATTTTTTTTAGTGTTTAATTTGTTTTGTAAGGTTTACAAAGAACCAGTAAATGATTGAATCAGTATTGATTTCTAAATTATTCTCAGGGGAGATTACTCTTCATGTCAAGCAATCCCATGAAGAAATTTCATTGCGGAAGTAGCAATGTTTTTAAAATAACAAATTCAGAAAACATGTCAGAGAATTGATTTTTCTATTTCTTCACATTGTTAATAATGATGTTACATTTATCAACAGTTAATACAAATAAACAATATCACTATATAGTAGTATAGAGTAGGCTACTCAGTACTATGAATATTATGTACGATTGATTACTCTCAACAAGTTTTTACAGGCATCACTATGCATGTACTTGTTAAATGTGAATCATTATAATAGGAAAAGGTTACATTTATTCTTAATGACTAAACATGTTAGTAGAAAACATTAGCGTGAAAATAAAAATGATGAGAAAGATATGATTACTTTTATTATTAGTTAATCATATATTAACAAGTTTGACTTACGACTTCTGCTCTCCTTTAAGAAATCTCTTAAAATGATTGTAGACTTATCTTGAAGGCTTGTCTAGTATGTCATATTAATCATTGATGGCTAGTTCTAGAAATATATGTTTTATGTATGACATTGGCTGCATGTTTGCTCATGACTACAAAGTGATATAAATGCATAAAAATGATGGTACATGTATGTATGTCCCGTTTTTGGTATGTCTGTCAGTCAGTGGCTTACATTGTGCAAATATACCTCAAGTATTGTAATGTTTTGTTGACATGCTTTTAACCACATTCGATTACTGAAGTCAACTGTGAGCTAGTTAATATTAATATCATACATTATCAACTTGTTATGATCACCAATGATCCATCAAAGTATGTGTTACATCATACATGCAAACCTCTCTTAGAAAGATACCTTGCTGATAATTGAGAAACTAAGGCCTGTGTGGCATCAGCAGGTTTCTTCTCTTGTACTGTAGACATTGGTGTAGTTGTTCAAACATGTTCAAGGCTAACCATGAATTACAAGAATAGTTTTTAAATAAAGAAAATATTTTATTTTAATTATTTATGGATACCTATTGCAATACATTGTATTTAACAATGTTAATAACATATTTATTCAATTTCTATTTGCAATGATCAGAAATTTGGTTTTGAAATGTAATCTCAGTCACTGGTTAAGCTAGTATTTGAACAACTGCCATGTAGTGACAACTGCCAGTGTGTAAAAATTGCTGTAAAGTGACGTCAGACAACTGCCAGTGTGTAAGAATTGCCATATAGTGACATCAGACAACTGCGAGTGTGTAAGAATTGCTATAAAGTGACATCAGACAATTGCCATATAGTGACACCAGACATCTGCTGAATTGCCACATAGTGACACCAGGCAACTGCTGATTAAACCATGTCCTGGGATGTCAGATGTCCTGGGATGTCAGATGTCCTGGGATGTCAGACATTCAATTCATCACGTTATGTGGTGAATTTGCTGGCAGTTTCACAAAGCTACTTGATCGGCAGATGCGAAGGATTACAGGAAACCTGTCCTTGTAGTCTGCCGATATACAGAGACCACTTGACTTGTAAAATAGAAAACTCATTTACATTCATTTGTGCTACCAGTTGTGTTTAATGTAATCAATGCATCTGGTCATGTCCATAATTAATCAATAAACGACTAACGAAGGTTACTATTTTCTGTTGCCATGACTAGTTACTGTGGTGATGAAGTTAAATAACTTACAATTGAGGTGACAGGTGAGCATGGGGGGTGAGGGGGAGACAGTGTAGTTAGTTCAGTAGTAATGTAACATTACACTGTCTACCTCCAGTCTCTGATCACCAGATCTACATATGTAAATCTCTTGATGTCTTCACCAGCGTTAGATGTATACACCCAGTCCACCAGAAACAAATATACGTTGTGTGTGCATTATTCTAGTATCTGTCTACCTGATCACTTGCATGCACGAACACTGTGCCATTTTACTCGAGCAAATTTGTTAGGGTTATTTTTGTTATGTATAACCATGACAATAAAATAAATTTAACTCTCTAAAACCCATGCTAATTGGTAATCTAAAAGGTGATAATTGATGGAATTGTTTGTATGAAAAACACATTTTCTATGCATTTGTCTGTGTATTTCTCATTTTAAACACTGTCAATGCTTAATAGTTAATATTTAAAGATTGAAAGCAGTAGATAGATTGTACAAGTGTAATCAGTATTATGCATATTTAATATCTGCTTTTTGCAATAATTGTTTTCTATGCTGAAGTTAAAATTAGTTTCATTTTAATATCACTTTCCATGATCTCCCTAGTTTTATAGTCAAACCTGCTTAGAGGTGCATTAATTTATATGGTATCAAGATGGCTGCTTATAACCTATACTAAGCAACCATTTCCTGTAATGAGGCCACCTTGTGCTGTTAACAAAACAACCTGTATTAAGCAGTTGTCAATCATAAAGAAACTTTCTGGGTGTCCATTTAATAATTAACACTAAGTATTTAACTATTGGATTGTGAGTAGATCAATCTGGGACAAATTAATATTTTCAAGTTTTCAACTTTATTTAGTAAACAACATTCAGGCCACATAACAAAACAAGTTGTTTCTCATTGGAATTTTTTATTTTTAAGTTTGTTAGGGCCAATGTTGTTTTATTCTTTACTGAGCTGAAACTTGGCACTTGTTATTGAAGCACAAAAGAAAGCCAGTAATTTTTGTTATTATTATAAAATCAAAGAATTGTAAACAATGAAAGAAGTTACATCACCATGCATTCTATGTAATACTACGGTAATAGATTTATTCATGTCCTGTCTATATTTATTTTTTTAAGTTAATCCAATACAACATAGCTATTTTAATTTTATTTTAAATTAATAAAAAATTATAAACTATTAAATTATGAAATATTTTGTAAAAAGACAAATAAATAAATTTGTCACAAAGAAATGTCCTGTTGTAAATTGTGGCGATTAATGAGAAAGCTTTGTTAATTGGGGACTTAGCTGTGATCAGGTGGACATGGTATGTTATCTTATTTATTCTTCCCGACATGTGTATCATGTCGTTGATTCTGACTATTTATAACTTCATCTCCAGCTAGTGACCACTAGCTAACAATAAACAAACATGTTCAGTAATAAAATAGTAGTTACATAGTTAACATTCACTCACATACTCCAGTTTTAAACTTCTAAAAACATTCTAGACAAAATCAATTTAAATTATAATGCAACATACTAGAATACAAACATTTTAGAATGTTTTTCTCAGGAATAAAGTTATAATAAAAATATATAGTCATTTGTTCCATGTGACTGTTTAATATATAAAAATGTTTTCTTCAAATAGCCAAAATATTTACAGTGAAATTGTTACCATATTTTATATTACATTAAAAAGATTTGTTTAATATGACTGCAGTATGAAGTAAATGTGTTTTATTACTGAACAATTGTTTATCGAGCGTCAGTTTGAAGAGCTCATGCTCAAACACCATGCTACCGAGTGGAAGTGAGCTTGCACTCGCTATTATGTTGAAAAAAAATGAAATAAAAAGTACAATCAATATTGTGTGTTGTGTGGTTTGTTAATACAACTTATATAAACTCAGTATGTCATTTCATACTGCTACATATTTTCTGCAATCATTTTACTTTAAGGCATTTTGTTTGTGGATTTCATCACATTACAAGAGGACTTAAGATGTCAGTGGCGGATCCAGAAATTCCATTTAGAGTGGGCCCCCAATGACAAGCCTAAGTGAAACAAACGTTCCCAAAAATATTTACAACGTAAAAAATAGAAAAATCGCTAAATTTAGGGGGGCCTGGGCCAGAGAAAAAAGGCCTAGATCTGCCACTGACTATGTTTTAAAACCCAGTCACACTGTCAGGTATTGAGAGCTAGGTATTACTATGTTTAAAAAAAACAGTCACACTGTCAGGTATTGAGGGCTAGATATTACTACGTTTTTAAAACCCAGTCACACTGTCAGGTATTGAGAGCTAGGTATTACTATGTATTTAAAACCCAGTCACACTGTCAGGTATTGAGAGCTAGGTATTACAATGTTTTTAAAACCCAGTCACACAGTCAGGTATTCAGAGCTAGATATTACTACGCTTTTAATCCCAGTCTCACTGTCAAGTATTGAGGGCTAGGTATTACTACGTTTTTAAAACCCAGTCACACTGTCAGGTATTGGGAGCTAGGT
>JAUTWP010031770.1:0-13344 GCA_033042655.1 Cyathermia naticoides
GGTTATTGGACGTCATTCATATGGTAATTTTGACACTTTTTAGAAGGAAACCCGCTGCCGCCACACTAATGCGGCTAGTCTTTTTTGATAAGCAGCAAGGGATCTTTTATATGCACTTTTCCACAGCCTTTGTTGAACCAGTTGTGGAGCACTGATTGGAACAGAAAATAGCCCAAACCACTGAGAAGGATCGATCCGAAGACAGGGCGCGCTACGGTCTCGGCTACAGCCCGCTTCTCCCTTGTAAGAAGACAATTTATTGTTTTTGCTAAATTAAACCCACACAGCCTTTGTTAGTCCACTTGACTGATTGTGTGTTGACTGTGATCAGAAGACTGGTATAATTGCAACTTTGTTTGGTGTGTGTTCCGTATGATGAAAATAATTTATTACAGATGTATTCAAATATATATTTTGATAAATTGTAGTTTTTTTTAGTGTTTTTTATTGTAATTAAAATTGTTTTAATTCATTATTCTGCCCCATTCATCCATCAGTCTGTATATCCATTTATCCATCCATCTGTCCATCCATCCATCCATCCTTCCATCATCAATCCATCCATCTGTCCATCCATCCTCCATCCATCCATCCTTCCATCATCAATCCATCCATCCATTCATGTTCATTTAAAAAAATTCTTCCTTGTATAATAAGTTGGGGTAGGACTAGCTTTGAATATTAAATGTTTACCCTTCTATAATACCTATTTCATTATTACAAGAAACATTTACCCCAGATTAAAATAGATATCATTCATTAACCATTGTTTTTAAAATTTACAATGAGTCAATTTCAATTTGGAGGGCTATGATTATGTACCCATCTAAAAGAAATGTGTCAAAATAACCATATAAATGATGTCCAATAGGTGATGATAAAAATCAATGTATTCTAGTGGCATTGTTAAACAAAACAAACTTTACTTTTTTTAATAAAACAAACATTACTTTTTATTTTCTTATCTGGTGAAACTTGTCATGGGAATACTGTCGCGTATTTTATATAACTGTAAACTGATAGTAAGCATAGTCTGTAATTTGATTGGTAATTTCCGGGATCGAATGACAATAACACCCGGAAAGCTAGTTTGTAGTCAGGTATTGTTTTTCAAGAAATACCAAATACAAAGTTAATTTCGTAGAAAAAACTATTCAGTTTACAATGGAGATAACCATACAATGTATTCTATTTGGTTTTTGGGTTTTATTGTCCATTTGATCCCATAAATGTTTAAATTTTTAACCTCAGACTGACGCCTTCGGTAAAAAAAAAGGACATTTGCGGGATCAAATGGACAATAACACCGCAAATCGGAAAACCGTATGGTTATCTCCTAAATGATCGACTTTACTTGGTTAACATGAAGCTGGTAAAAGTAGGCTAATTTGTCCGTGTTTGGCAGCAACATGCTGGTGTAAACACAGGAACACTACATACTTTGTGTGAACTCACCTTGCAGCTCTATGAGGCACCTGCACAACGAGAAGCACATGTTACCAGCCACAGGTAAGAACAGGTAGAACTGCCTGGCATTGTCATGCGGTGAAATCACTTCCAGATGCTGCATTCTTAGAAAGCTTTATATCTTACATCACTGTGGGGAGTGGAATGTAGCTCCAACAGTAGTGAAAGTAGTTTGTTTTGTTTAACGACGCCACTGGAGCACATTGATTTTTATCTTATCATCAGACCATTGGATGTCATTCAAATTGTCATTTTAATACCCGCTTCTTGGAGTGGGATGTAGCTCAGTCGATAGCGTGCCCACCTTTGAAGCGGTCGGTCATTTGGGCTATTTTCCTTGCCAACCAGTGGTCCACAACTGGTTGATCAAAGGCCATGGTATGTACTGTTCTGTCTATGGAAAAGTGCATATAAAAGATCCCTTACTACTTATCGAAAAGAGTAGCCTATTTGGCAGCAGTGGATTTCCTTCTAAAAAGTGTGTCAAAATGATGATATGAATGACTTCCAATAACCGATGATAAGATAAAAATCAATGTGTTCCAGTGGCGTTGTTAAACAAACCAAACTTTACTCTCTAAGCTACATCTGCTGTAAGAGATTACTTTAATGGTAAGCCTGTGAAAGTGATGTTTAATGATTCAGCAGATACTGTCAACGTATTCACAGTGAGATGACCAAGTCGAATACAAATTATTTCATAAAGCCGTCTGCTAAGCTAAAGATCTCCATGTTAGTTTTGTTTATTATGGTGACATTCACTAGGAAAGCAGCAAAATAAACGAAGATTTTTCTCAATGGCTTTTTTAGCCTGCTAGATGATCCAAACTTGTCGACAGGACACCACGAAGACACAAAATTTTGATTGAATTTGCTCATTACAATTTGTGAATGATAATTTACCCTTCGTTGGACGTTCTAGACCATAAACTTGTATTGCTTGCAAACCTTTAATTTCATTACAGAAAATTATTTTGTGCACCAGTCATAACGGCCTCGGATTTGTGAGATAGGCGTTTGATCGATGATTGATCAGCAAATTGAATCGTTGATGTACGAGGTTCCCTCTCGGTGTTTGCTTGTGATGTTGGAGGGTTTTATTGGTTGTCAGAAGTGATACACTTGTTTCTCAATAGCTCGACTATCCGGTTCCGTGGAGGCTTGCTTTCTGAGATGGCAGTCAGATGTACAGTGAAACCCCTCTAAACCGGACCCCCTTTAAACCGGAATCCTCTCAAAGCCGGACAAACAATTTGGTCCCAATGTATCCATTTAATGTAAATCTAACCCATGAAAACTGGACATTTTACTTGGTCCCAAAGGTGTCCGGTTTAGAAGGTGTCCGGTTTAGGTGTCCGGTTTAGAAGGTGTCTGGTTTAGAAGGTGTCCTGTTTAGAAGATGTCCGGTTTAGAGAGGTTTCACCATATGATAATCTCCTGTAGATTTGATAATTTCGGCCGGGTTGTGTACCTGGTCCAGCTTTCTGTTCTAATTACTCGTGACTACTTGAGATGTGTACCTGGAATTGATATTAACCGAAAATTTATTCCTGCTCGTGGCATTTTATTGCTTCTGATGTAATTATTTGTATGAAAACATTGTAATATTTACCCTAGCGATTAATTAAATAAAAAAATTACAAATTATTTCTCAAATGGAATGAGGAAGAATTTTTTTTTTTAAAGAAAACAATAGAATTTAATTATTATAAAAAATAAACATCATGATTATAATAAAAACTAAGCCATGGTTTAATTATAAAAATAAGCCATAATTGTAATGAAAAATAAATTTAATCATAATTTAATGGTAATTAAATATATGTAAATGGTTATTACTGGTGCATTAAATTCATTTAGAATATTGACTCATTAGTTGCAAGGGATGGGAGTTGGGTGAAAATGTAATAATTAAATTATGTTGGTAATTGTTCTAATTACAGTTGTACTATTGTTGTTATGATTTTAAAATGGCCAAGCATTGCCCACTTAGCCCATTGAACCAATTAATTGATTACATGATCAAATAATTCTCAATATTAGTCCAATGATTTTTTTGAACAGATAAAAGTGGAGATAGGGGAAAGGTCAAAATGCGATACAGTCAAACCTGTCTTAAGCAGCCACCCAAGGACGTAACAAAAAGTGGCCTCTTAAGACAGGTGGTTGCTTAATACAGGTTATATTGTACTACATTAGCTGATTTGGGAGAAAATAAAGGTGACCTTTGAAGACAGGTGGCTGCTTATTACAGGCGGCTGCTTTAGCAGGTTTGACTGTATATCTCCAACTTCTGGCATGCAGAGCTGTAAAAAAACCATAATAATAATAAATATGGAACTTTCACCAACTCAAAAACAATTCACCATATATTTTTTTCTCTGCGAATCTGGAATCTTACTTTAAAAATCCATAATGTTAAAAAAAAGTCCTATAATTGTTAACAGTAAAACCTTTAACATGGACTACCACGGCATGTCATTGTCCTCAGATCGATCCTTCTCAGTGGACCCATCTGCAATTTGGGCAATTTTCCTTTCCAAACAGTGATCGACAAGTGGTTTATCAAAGGCTGTGGTATGTGTTGTCCTGTCTATGAGAAAGGGCATATAAAAAAATTGCTGCTTATCGAAAATAGTAGCTTATGTGGCTGTAGCGTCTTTCCTCTGAAAACGTGTCAAATTGACCATCTGTATGACGTTAAATAGCATATGATACGATACAACTCAACGTGCTCTAGTGGCGTTACATAAAACAAACTTTACTATTGACATTGACTGTCAGTGCATGCTAATAGTAAAACACTTGACGTAGACTGCCAGTACATATGTGATTTATATAAAACACTCCAGTTATGCAAGTTTCCGTGTAGTATGGATTCCTCATTTTGTCGTACATAATTATTATAAAAACATGTATTTTTTCGAATATTTCATTCAAATAGAGCAGCTTCCTGTGCACTCAAACTACACACGAACCCAACGATTTACAATTAGTTTTACATGGTAAATAAAACATGGTAAGTAAAACGTATTTCAAGTGAGCGAATAAAACCAATGAATATTTACATTATCCTAAATTTCTAAAACTCACGTTTTAATTATACATGTATAATCAGTCAGAAGTAAATTAAATGTCTGTTTTTGGAAACGATTACCCTCAAAGATGTTTCAAAAACATTAATAATTTGTTTTGGAAAGATTGTATTGAGGCTTTTTATGATTTCTCCGTAGCTATCAAAGTAACATGTTTTGAGGATTTCCTATATGAACCTATTTTTTATAATTCCCAAATAACAATTGACAGGAAAACGTTTTTGATAAAGAAATGGCTTGATAAAGGCATTACTCAAATTTGAAGAATCGATCCCACCTGGCACAATATAAATGAAATTAAACACATTGTTGAATGCGTTAAATAGAACATTATTCTTACTTTTTTATTAACATGTTTAGCATTTATAACCGTGATTTAAACAAATGCACTGATACTAAAAGTCTACAAAAATAAGGTACACGCGCTCTCTTAGGTGACAAAACGTGCAATGATGCCTGCACGATTTGCCACCCGGGTGACAAATCGTGCCGGGGTAACAAATCGTGACAGGGTGACAAACCGTGACGTAACAACGTAAATTATAATTTAATCCATGGGAACGGGATGTGGCTCAATTGGTAGCGTCTCCTTCCTGTGAAGCTGCCGGTCAACAGATCGATCCTTCTCAGTGGACCCATTTGAAGTTCAACTGGTTCATCAAAAGCTGTGGTATGTGATGTCCTGTCTGTGGCAAAATGCATATAAAAGACCCCTCAGGAAATGTAGCCTATGTCACAGCAGCGGATTATACCACATCCTTTTGTGAACCACTGAATGAAACGAAAAATAAACCAAAGACAAATGTGTCCACTCAGAAGAACCATAACGGTGGCGGATCCAAGGGGGGTGAATATGGTGGCCACCCACTCCCTTCCTGAGCAATTCATTTATTTTTACCTTCCAAACTTCTTTAATGAAGTTAACAAATTTACTCGTAGACACCCCAATCCAACCCCCTCCACTCGTAGTCCCCTTCAGCCCCCCTTATTTTGTTTCTAGATCCGCAACTGCATAAGAACTGATTTTATTCACAAAATTGTGTGTTCTTTCATTGGTAGTGATTTTCCGTTAATTCCACGCTTTGTCGACTCAAATAATTAGAAAAAAAGATAATCTTAAATCTTTCTTGGGCAGTTTGTCTATAAATGTTGAACTTTTCCATGTTAATTAGTAATTAGTGCTTTAGCATTGCGTTCTACCATAACAGAACTATAGTAATTCCTTGATAACTGCTCTTATGATTTTAATAGTGCATAATTCTCCTCAACAGGGAGAAAAAAGGCACTCTCGCTGCACGATTTTCCACCCGGGTGACAAATCGTGCCGGGGTGGTAAACGGTGACGTAACAACGTCAATTATAATTTACTCCATGGGAACGGGATGTGGCTCGGTAGCCTCTCCCTGTGAAGCTGCCGGTCAACAGATCGATCCTTCTCTGTGGACCTATTTGCATTTCAACTGGTTCATCAAAAGCTGTGGTATGTAGTGTCCTGTCTGTGGCAAAATGCATGTAAAAGACCCCTCAGGAAATGTAGCCTATGTGGCAGTTGGGGATTATACCACATCCTTTTGTGAACCACTGAATGGAACGAAAAATAACGCAAAGACAAATGAGTCCACTCAGCAGAATCATGACGGTGGCGGATCCAGGGTGGTGAATATGGTTGCCACCCACTCCCTTCCTGAGAAATTCATTTATTTTGTTTACCTTCCTAACTTCTTTAATGAAATTAACAAATTTACTCGTAGACATCCCAATCCAACCCCCCCTAGTAGTCCCCTTCAGCCCCCCCCACACTTATTTTGTTTCTAGATCCGCCACTGCATAAGAAGAACTGATTTTATTCACAAAATTGTGTTCTTTTATTGGTAGTGATTATCCGTTAATTCTACGCTTTGTCGATTCAAATAATTAGAAAAAAAGATAATCTTAAATCTTTCTTAGACAGTTTGTCTATAAATGTTGATCTTTTCCATGTTAATTGGTAATTAGTGCTTTAGCAGTGCGTTCTACCATAACAGAACTATAGTAATTCCTTGATAACTGCTCTTATGATTTTAATAGTGCATGATTGTCCTCGAGATACAATCAACATGGGTGTGTTATTGGCGCTATGGGCTCTATAAGCTGTAATATCACTATATCTGTGATAACATCGCGTATAGAAGACCCCTTAACGGGTTGGAACACTTACGTCTAATTAGTTTTACTCCATAACAGTAAAACATGGGTGATTAATCAGTTGGAACTAGCAGTGCTCTGTAGAAAGACTTGACATCAGGCTGAAACAAATCACTTAGTTCATATATTCAAGGTCAACTACGATCCAGGTTTTACCTCGTCTAGTACATGTATACTGTTCCGGATATAAACGATCCCTTGCTGCTTATCGGAAAGACTAGTCTATGTGGCGGCAGCGGGTTTCCTCTAAAAAGTGTCAAAATTACCATAATTATGGATGACGTCCAATAGCCGCTGATAAAATCAAAATCAATGTGTCATTAAATAAAACTAACTTTACTCTCTTTTTTTAATCTAAAATATAATATGATTGGAATGGAAAGAGTTTTTACACATCACAAAAGTATTCAAACACGTTATAATTATTATGATTGGTTGGCTGGTTGTCTACTTTCGTGCTTACATCCAATTAAGGTTCAAGCACGCTTTCCCATAGACAGGATAGCACAAACCATGGCCTTTGTTAAACCAGGTATGGAACCACTGGTCGGAGCAAGTGGAAACACCTTTCCAATAAGCCTTGCGGAACACTCACTTTGGGTTGGAGTCGGTACTGAGATTAACAATCCCATGCCTTGACTGAGAGATTCGATCTCAGTAATTACCAGGCTTAAGACTGATAGCTTAACCACTCGGCCACGGAGACCGGTAATTTGAACATTTTGTGTCACCCTGAGACAAAACTTTAAAGTTAACCAAGTGAATACTATGTCTTGTCTTGTCACAGGTGCATGTTAGAATTGTAAGATATAAAGTGTTGGATTGAAATCTACAGTGTCAACTGGAACAAGTATAATGGAATTTTAAACAAATATCAAAATACAACTAAACAGTCTAATACAATAATGAGTTTGGTTATTATTACAAAATTTCATAGAATGTATCTGAGGAAAGTTATAGTTAGAAAAATGACTTCTAGTGGAGACTAGTAACATCAAAGAGCATTATACATGGACTTTATTTTAATCAACGATGCGGAAAGATTAGACTAAAGACGACCAAGAGTGATAAGACTTTATGACGAAACTTGGGCTATGACGTTTAAATTTTAATTTGTATCATCATTATTATTATCATTATCATTATTATTATTAAAATTATTTGTAGGACGTGCAAAACAAGGACAGATGTTCTGGTTGTTAAAACACGAATTCTAATTCGTTATTAAAGATAAACTGTCATCCTTAATTACAATGCACGTGCTGAAGCACGAGAAGTCAGAATCTGCGCGCATTCCACGTTGCGATCATGGCCCTATTGATCTGATCTATGTTGCTTCTGGCATCTCGAACAACGGATAACTTCATGAGGAACGCGTTGACACATTCGCATGTTAATCCTGTTCTGGCGTTTCAAACAAGCCGATTGAAATTGCCAGGAAACGCCGACCACCGCGGGCGAAGTCAAACGATGAGCATGCGTTTGGAAAGTCCTGTCTGGCGCGTGGAGCCATCGTAATGATTGGTTGCCATCTCCAGTTTAATTTAAATGGCTACAGTAAACGAACAGTGATTGCAAGTACACAAAAAATGGATTCCTGCTCAAATGCAGAATTCATTCTATTCACATTAGTTAACATATCGTGAAAGAAAACGTAATGGGTCAGTGCTGGTAATTTACACTACAGTAAATATGTTCGTTAAATAAATACGAAGTAAATACTGAATTGTATAAGGTGAGGGTTGCGTTGTGTTGCATTGCTAATAGACAATTGAGTCAGCTATAACGGTCATCGTATATAAGAATTATGTTTAGAAATTACACTTCAGATAATATGTGGATATGTTTCACCAAGACAGGTATGTATAAACCAAGAGTCTGATTGAACATATTTCCAGCCAGTAGTCCACAATTGGTTCATGTGTTGTCCTTCTGGGGGAACGTTCATATAACTATAAGGTCAAGTTAGGTCATTGTGTTTAACGTCTACATTCAGACACAGGCTGTTATAGCAGACGCTTCTCTCGGACGCCGTTTATGGTTTTATCCATCCACTGCGTCCGGGACAGGAAACTACATATAAAAGACCCTTGCTGCTTATAAAAATAGTATCATGTGGTGGTACATGTAGTGGGTTTCTTCTGAAAACCGCAGATAGTATATTTTTGACACCTAATAATCTGATTAAAAGCAACAACAATGTGTTGGTGGTTGCTAAACAAACATTTTTTCTCCTGTGTATATGATTATTTACATACAAATGTACAAGTTCTGTTTGACTGATTACACTGTTAAGTAATTCGTCTGACGCCATTACTCAAAGCAGACGTCATGATGGCGTTTCCCGCCAGACAGTTTTCATGGACATTACTAACTCGTAAAGCTATTTCTCGTAGCTGCAGCTTATTGGTATATCTTGACTTTTCATCTGGCTGCATGTCTGCAATCAGTATGTAGTCGATAAAGGGACGTATCTTGACAAGGAGAGAGCAATCAACTCCGTTAGCTTTGCGTGTCACCCATTACCAAGCGCCTTCCAGCACTGGCGCCCTCCGTCTAGCACCGCCACGTGTTTTCACTTTCAAAAGCCTTTGGGTATATGTTCAGTTAATTCTCTTCACCCACAGGTCTCCGTGTTAATCCTATAATGTCAAATTTTAACAGGAAAACTGAGTCAGTAAACAATGTTTTGTTTTTTTCACCTCATATGTATTACGTACATTAACCCATATAATTGTAACGCATTATACGCTTTGTTGCTTCGAAACCATTTTATGCAATAACTGTGACATAATATGCTATGTGTTATTTCGACACCATTTTATGTAATAATTGTGACGTAATACGTCATTTGTTGTTTTGACACCATCTTTGTGTAATAATGATGACGTAATATACATGGTTGTTGAAATATCATAACGCTGACAGTCATTCACATTACTAATAGCCACACACATATTACACATTATTTTAGGATACAATATTATATGTTTTAAATAGACAATGTAAACAGAATGCAGGTCCGCCGGAATTGAGGTTCGTCTGGACTTTTTCCCTTAGGGATGCAAATCCTAGGTCTAGCATAGAAGTGTTCCTTAGGTACTGAGGTCCGGAAGTTCCTCTGTTCCTGGGAATCGAGGTCCCCAGGACCTTCATTACTTTTGTAGAGTGTTTTCTAGAAATAAAATTATTGATTGATTGACTGCAGTTACGTATTGATAAATGACGAGTGTTTTGTTTGGAGTGGAGCAGGCTTACGTTAGAAGTGTGAAGATGAGAAAGTGCAAATAGCTTGCAGATGGTGTTGATATATTGTGATGTAAGAACACTCGTATATTAACTAACACACATTACACAAGACCTGGATGCTGTAACCCATATACACCATCAATGAAAGTCAGAGATTGTATCAGTGCCCCAGTCATAGATATATTATTGTTGTGTATAGAGTTATGTCATGTGTAGAGATTATATCAGTATATATATCACTGATAGCTAAATGGTAGAATTGCTTGTGCATATGAGATAATAATCAGTAAATACCTCTGATAGAAATTGTGCTGTTAATATACATTAATACGGCATGGAAACAAAATAAGATTTTTTGTTTAATGTGTATTAGTATTTTATATAAATAATCGGCTATACAAACATGCCAATCACAACATGGGCTACTCCTTTCGATTAGCAATTTATATATAATATATAATTATTGGTGTTACCACATAATTACTTATACGAACCTAAAGTTACGTTATAATTATACAGTCACCCATACGAGTAGTGTTACCACATATTTACTTATACGAACCTAAAGTTACGTTATAAGTATACACTTACCCATACGAGCAGTGTTACCACATATTTACTTATACGAACCTAAAGTTACGTTATAATTATACACTTACCCATACGAGTACAGTTACCGCGTATTTAATGATACGTCTAAATTATTTTCTATTGATTATTGTCGTGGTCTAGCTGTGTTGCTGGTCTTTAATTGGCCTCTGTTTGGACAAGCGGTCTGTGGAGCAGACATGAGGCTTGTCTGGCTATCCTATGTGATATAACACATCACTGCTACCCAATGTGATACAATGTATAACATGACTGCTATCCAATGTGTTATAACACATGACTGCATCATCTACAGACGTGTTACATATACACACACTTTATTAACCAGACGAACATATAAATAAATTGACAATTTGTCTACGTATCCTCGGGGACATGGCGGTATAACCAGTTTTAAAAGTCCCTCACGGATCCTAAGGTTTTGCGCTATGTTCCGTTCCATCAACTGATTGACAATTTGTTCAGCAAAGGCCGTTGTATATCATATCTTCTCTGTGGGAAAGTGCATATAAAAGACTTCTTCCTGCTTATTGGAAAGAGTAGTCTGTGTGGCGGCAATGGGTTTCTTATGAAACTGTCTGGACATGACTGGAAATAATTATTGTTTACGTACTTACATCACAAAAGAGTTCAAGCACGCCCTTCTGGGCACGACATCAGTCTTCTGGATGCTCTACCCAGGAGGAGATGAGAAACTGTGTTAGCTTGACTATACTTATAAGTTTGACGTCTAATAGCTGATGATTCAAAACAATCATTGTGCTCTAGTGGCGTCATTAAATAAAATAAACTCTATTGTATGGATCTTGAGGTGGAGAGAGTAGACTAAACGAGTGGATTGAACGTTATAGTGCTGTCTTCATAACCCCAGGGTCATGACATGTCTTTGATGTAGGCACGTTAAACCTGTTTCCAGTCAAGTCCAGTATGTCTTGATAACTGGTTCTAAAAGTTTCACACATATTGTGGACTGGATACTAGACTAGAAGAGTTGTTCTAATGTTGTACTTCTGTCTACGTATACTCAGGTGTCATTAAACAATTATTTATTTATTTATCTATTCCAGTAAACAAAGGTCATGATTTGTGCTATTCATTATGTGGAAAAGTACAAATTAAATATTGCTTGCTGCTTATCAACAAGAACAGCAGCAGGTTTCCTCTCTTCTACTAATATTAACATCTGTACTGAACAGATCACCCAGGAAGCTGAGCTGTGTACCCATAACAGCGTGCTTTAACATTAGTTGGAGGTAAGTACAAAAATAAGTATAACCAACCAATTGCATCACTCCACCCCAGCCTAAGTCAAAATATGTCACTGCAATGCTTCAATAGACACTAAAACTATCCATATATGTTCAGAATGTTAGGAAATTAATTATTTCTAGAACTTAAGAAATACCATTCACTAACACATGAGAAGGAATGTAATATTTTAACTGCATCATTGTAATTTGTAACGTATTTCCAGATACTAGATCAGCTGTTAACACTTGAAGCTATTTCTTGATTAACAAATCTATTTTACACACACGTTTTGTGGTCGACTTGATATTCGTATTAAAGCTCATATTATATTTTACTTTTGAGGATGCGCGCGTGCCCAAGTGATTGGGAAAAACTCCACCTGACAAATCTATTATCTAGTTCAGATTATTCAGAAAATACGTTTTCCTAACAAGTGTAGTTTAGTAATGCTCTCGAGAGTATTAATCTATATGTTGTCTATTCTTATAGTAAGGAATAGCTTGAGACATTACTGTGGTGATAACACAAATCGATACAGCTTCAGAGAAAGAAGCCAAATAGAAAAAACGCTAAATTAACTGGAACCGTATTAAAGGGGCTCACAAGATTTTTTTTAATTCCACGAATCGACATTTCTCTTGTGTCGTATCAAATACGGCGTGATTGACATCTGCAGATGCTGTAGGCTTGCATTTGCTGCCTGGGTACACCGGAACCAATTTAACGAGGTATTGGGCGAGAAACGACTCTCGATATTTCACAGCCACTTCGCAACTGCATATTACATATCACATGGCATACCCCGGCTTATACAGACAACAGCTGCCATTCAAAGCCACCAGAAAGCATATGGCGAGGCGGCAAAATAAACTAATTATATTCCAGGTAATTATCGGGAATAGTTCCCTGTCAGATGGTCGTTTTCATATTGAGTTCTGGAAATGTCATCATGAAGTTCGTCGTGTTTGACGTTTATATAGAATCCAGGGAGAAAAGAGTTCATTTCATTAATATGAGACTGGGAATCGAAGTCGTCATTAGGTCTATATTTTACAGCTGTATTCCTCGCTCTGTGTTAGTCATATTGTACAGGTTTTGTGTGTGTGCAGGGAATTAGAAAGCATCTGCAGAGTATATTTATAACCTCATTTGCAAATATAAAAACCGGCCTTCGTGGCCCAGTGGTTAAGCTATCGGACTTGAGGTACTGAGATCAAATCTGGGTCGAGGAATGGGATTTTTAATCTCTGTACCGATTCTAACCCATAGTGAGTGCTCCGCAAAGCTGAATGGGAAGGTGTATCCAGTTACACAGACAAGTGGTTCCATAACTGGTTTGACAAAGTCATGGTTTGTGCTATACTGTCTATGGGAAAGTGCATATTTTTTTAATAAAAGATATCTTGCTGCTTATCAAAAAAGAGTAGCCGCAATAGTGTGGCGGTAGCGGGTTTCCTCTTTTCTACTAACATTAATATCTGTGCCGGAC